>APFE030907767.1:39887-86754 GCA_000404065.3 Pinus taeda | reverse complement strand
GAAATGTTTTGTAGAGTTTTTAACCACGTTTGTGAGCTGGCACAACTTGCATTATTTTCATATGCTGTCATAGACAGTTTTATTTTCTTTCACAACTCATGGTTTTCAAGTAAAACTCTTTTCCATATTTTTGATTGAGGTTGTATCGGATGACAAATTAATTCAAGTCATTTTGAGAATTTAAGTTAAATGTTTTTACATTGGTTGACAACATGTGCATTATTTTCATATTTAATTTAGCTTTGCTTTATTTTATAGTCCGTTGTTTACAAAATGCATTCCCAAACCTTTGCTTGATGTTGTACTGGCAAACTAATTACATTATTTGAGAATTTTAGTGAATGTTTCTGTTGGAAGAAATTTATGATGCACGTTCATCTGTGTGCAGATTTTAGTAACTACTACAGCATTATTTCTTTGAAAGAATCCATTGATTTCATGTTTTAATTGGAATTGGATGCCTTCTGTTGAGATATAATTTAAAAATTGTGCGTTGACAATTTAGGGTTTGTTTTATCAAACTCTTTAGATTTATTGTTAGTTATTGGCCTTCAGCTTACAGTTGCTTTAGTTGACATCAATATGAACAGATCCATCAAAATAGTGGTTTATTAGAGGAATATTCGCCATTTTTCAATTGTTTATGGGTTTTAAGAGAAGTTTTAACTTCTGTATGTGATGAAAGGGTATTACTGTGAATGGAGTTTTGTGCACACTTTTCTCCTTCAATAAGAATGTTAAATATTTTCCCTAACTTGACAGGGGATAGTGTAATGAAAAAAATCAGGTATAGATATTAGCAAAACAAATAATGTCTTAATAGGATCACTTAAAAGAGTTTGTGCCAAAAGCAGTAAGTTAGTCAAATGTTAATGGAAGTTAATTTTTCCACTAGTATGAAGTAGTCTCTATTATTGTATTGGATTGGATGTTGCACTGTTTGGCTTTACGAAAGCTATAAATTTGTTTTCCAGGTAGTACTATCTTTTTTGTAAGTTGCAAGTTTGATTGTCTCTCTGGACGACACAATGATTCCAAAATAAATTCTAGTCGTATGTTTGATTACAAGCTCTGTTTATTACTTTGTCACAAGAAAGAAGCACAAACTTTTTAGAAACACATTTTCCATTTTAGATGACCCTCCACACCTAGTGAATCGATATCCTTTATTGAATGTGCTATTGTATTTGTGTGAAAAAGTTATAACGTTTCTGACATTTCAGAGTTCATTAAATTTTTGCCCGCAAGGTTTTTTCTCGATTACAAAATCCAATCTTCATAGACACTGGTTCTCATTGTATTTGTGTGAAAAAATTATAACGTTTCTGACATTTCAGAGTTCATTAAATTTTTGCCCGCAAGGTTTTTTCTCGATTACAAAATCCAATCTTCATAGCACTGGTTCTCATGATTGCTAGGTCCTGTATAATGGGCAGGCCCTAGCCAAACGAGTATAGTTTAGAATTGTTTCATATCATTACTATTAAACATTGGGTCAGTGAATTTACTTTGAAGTGAATTTGGATTTTTAAGTATTCTTGGAGAGGCTTGGAGACACTCTCAGAACTAAACTAGATGTTCTGAAGATTGGAGGCTGCAGGAATTCATCTCTTTGCTAGAAGAGCATCCTTCATCCTTTCTATTACACGGGTTATATGACTGCAAGTCGAATCCAGTGGCCTTTCTCTCATGTGCTTTTAATGAACCATGCAATGTAATTGAGTTTTTAAAGATTTCTCTTACGTTCATTCTTGTAAGAGGTAAAAGAGACTAGCATTGATAATCTTTCCAAGAAATGGCGAGTAAGTTGGTTTATGATTTATATTCATTTAGTAACTAGAATTTTCAAAGGGCATAAAACTGATGCTCTTCTGAATTTCTAAGATGGCCAGAAAATACGTAGTGTGCCTTCGGAATCATTGTGCCATAGATGAGGCCTGAGGCTTTCATAACAATAATATTTTGTAATTTTCAGTACGCTGGACTCAAGTCGCACACCAGCTTAGGGTTGAGATCTAGGTGGCATTTGACACACGAGGTTGTGGCTGAATGGCTTCTGGACTGTGTCATTAAATGTAAGTTACACACTAGTTTACGGTTGAGATCTAGGTGGAAACTGACTCGCGGGGTTGTGTCTGAGTACGCTGGACTGGCATTGATCACAAGTCACACACCAGCTTACGCTGGATTGATCACAAGTCACACACCAGCTTATGGCTGAGATCTAGGTGGCAGCTGACACACGAGGTTGTGTCTGAGTGGTGGGTGGCTTACGCTGGACTGTGTCATTGATCACAGTCACACACCAGCTTATGGCTGAGATCTAGGTGGCAGCTGACACACGAGATTGTGTCTGAGTGGTGGGTGGATTACGCTGGACTGTGTCATTGGAGACAAGTCATATGCCAGCTTAGGGTTGAGATCCAGGTGGCTACTGAAACACGAGGTTTTCGGAGGAAGGGTGGACGCTGGACTATGTCATTGAACACAAGTCATATAACAGCTTAGGGTTGAGATCTACGTGGCTACCGAAACACGAGGTTTTCGGAGGTAAGGGTGGGTGGCTTGAGGTTAGCTGCCTCTACGCTCAGATTATTCTGTTGTCACAGAATCCACTGATGTACCACTCGTATATTCTATCATGTCGAATAAGTTCACTATTTTGTTTAACCTTTGATTTAAATCGAGAACCACTATATATATTGGACTTGGGGGTTCGCGATGGTTGACACTGGATCTCATTTTGAACGTAAGATTAAAGGTGTTCATAGAGATTTGACAACTAGCACTTCTTGGCATTTCAAATTCGAATCTAGAAGCACTTGACTCTATTGTCATTATGCTGGGCCATATCATTGAACACAATGGTACCAGCATAGCAGTTAGTGAAATATTACGAGCTTTAGCGCTAACTTCTAGGTGGCAATCTAGCTTATGGCTGTGTGGTAGGTAGCTTGGTTTAGCCACCTCCGCCCAAAGCATCAGTTACGGATTCCCTTTGATTCAGAACCACGAATATATTGTTTTACATCATGTTTTTGATCGACTTACAACCCATGATTCAAATGCGGGGCCACAAATTGCATCGGAATTGCCTTCATGTGGTTTATATGTGGCTCATTTTTATAATATCCTCCGTCTTTGAATCAGTTCCAAGAATTTGGTCGAGTAGTCTACCTAGGCAGTAGAATGGCCCGTTTTCCGTCATTGACCGGAAAATTGTCCGGCTCTGGCCACCGGGAATGTCTCCGCCTTCCGCCACTGTCCCTAGCTTCGCCACCCTTCTTCTCCGCCACCCTCCCCTGGTACTTCTGACAGGAACCTTGCCATTCCCTGACAAAAAAGCGGGAGCGGATCGCCGCTGGAGGGCCTGACATCCATGACAGTCCCTGATCGAGCTATTGCAGCAGAGTATTGTTCCGCGGAGTATTGTTTCGCTAGGTAGACTAGGCCCAAAAAAAAATCCTAAATCCTCACAACACCGTGCTCGCTACTGGTATTCCAAAACATTTTGCCTCTGCCTGGCCACGACCATCTACAACGACATTCATCCAGACATCCATTCCGGCGGGCTCCTCCAGGGAGTTATTTCTCTGTTTGTGCTTTTAATTGCAGCAAGGGTGCGCTTTAATCTGCGATTTCACCTTCCAACTATGAAGAAACCATCGATGCCGACGCAGACATAGAGGCAGAAAGGCAACTAATGGCTGAGAATGCAATACCCTATGCAATCTCAGAAGAAACAGAAGAAGAGATTGAGGAATCATTGCACAATTTATTCTCAGAAGGTCTGGAAGCAGAAACAGGTTTAGAGAAAGGCACAGCCTCAGGGGAAGGCCCAGATAAGTGAGAGATAGGCAGAGGCAGGAACACAACCAGAGATTGCGGAAACATTACCTAATGCACTGCTACTGATGATGTGTGAGCCAAAGCTTTCTTTGGAGATCTCCAGAGAGACGTGGGTATCCAAGGAAGACTTTGTGAGGCGGCCTGTTGTGGTTCGCGGCTCGCCAAGATGATAAGGAGAAAGAGCAGAGCAGGAGGGTGAGTAATGCAGAACACAGCGGCACAAAGTCCATGGGGCACAAAGTCCATGGATAGACTAGTGGAAGAAAGTGTAAAGAATCCTCATGGGGGAGCTTCTATTGTTCTGACTAGATGTACATCTGAACCCCTTAGAGCCTCTGTTCAGCTTTGTACCAGAGGCCTGTTTCTGGAAGCCCCGGAATCTCGAAATGTCACTGCTCAACATTAGAGGGTCTTTTGCCAATCGGAGCAAATTTGGGTTACTGAGTGCTAGGTTTGCATCAACGTATGAGTTGAGATTTTGGAATAGTAGTGACACTACCGTTAACGGTTATCTTGAGTTGTCTCCTTGCATTGAATTCTAGGTCTGTTCTTCAAACTCTATACAAACGCTCTTCACCGCTGTCCTGATAATCGTTGCTATTCTTCTAGTGTGCCCCTATTCGTCCAGGAGCTACAAAATTGGGACATGGAATCTCGTGCAGATTTCAATATCAATGAGGAGGGCGGGCCAAGGAAATCATGTTTTCTTCTTTTGTATCCAAGCATGTACAGTGCTCTTTGTCCGGTCATCCTTTGTTAAAGGGCCTCCAAAGTTGTGTTAAAGATGTTTCGGAAGCCATTTTGTTCTGTTCAAGTGAAAAAATGGATGGAAGAATACCACTCTTCATTTTCTACTAGTAGTTACACTATTGTTGTATTTGATAGGTAGCATGACTGTCTCCGAGCTGAACTATTCTCAAACTTTGTTAATGTAATGGATTGAATAATCTTGTTCCACTTTGAAATGGTGGATCTTCAAATCCTTTTTAGCTGTTCTGCACAAAGACAATGTATAGTGTCAAATTGTAGTCCTTAAAGATGGCAATTTGCAAAATGAAATTGCACCTTCTAGAAAATTCAATTCCAATTCCTTTACCCTTCAGTTTTGGAAAATTCATTCTTTTGGATGTTTGTTTTCTACGTCTGTATTTAAAGGCATTTCATGACAGTAAAATTTCAGTTATTATTGATGGTCAAGGACTCTATCCAATGAATAACAGCATAATTCTATACATGATCTGGACATTACTGGAAAAGAAGTTATGAAACATTCTGTCTTTTGGTTTCCCACTTTAAATGGAGTGCTTATTATGTTGAACTTTTAGTGAATAACAGCATAGTTCTATACATGATCTGGACATCACTGGAAAAGAAGTTATGAAACATTCTCTCTTTTGGTTTCCCACTTTAAATGGAGTGCTTATTTTGTTGAACTTTAGTTCAGGCATTTTTGTTCTCATTTAAGGAGGCAGGGTTAGATTTCCTTGTTCTCTCCCCTATGAAAGCAGCAGGAGGGTTAAAATTTGAAGCCCTGGATGTTGCTCAAAATCTATACTGCCCTTAATTCAACATGGCCTTTGGATATGCTCATGCACGATGCGGGCTATTTGGATTTGAACATTGGAGAGCAAAAAAATGATCAAATAGCTTGGCCACAAGGGTAGGGTTATGACTTGGGAAACAGCTAAAGACAGGGTTTTGATTTGGGAAATAGCTAAAGCCAAGGTTTTGACTTGGGAAACACCTAGAGCCTTTTAACAAAGGCAAAAAGCTGGCTTCTATACATGCTTACAAATTGACACCTGTGTCACTGTTTTCTGTGGTTTTGCTATCAAAATAGGACTAATCTTCTAAGAGATTTTTTGGGGTTAATCACAAAATCAGCCTTCTGTAGCGTTCTGTTTTCATACTTTGTACAAGAAACAAATCTTTCACATTCATGGTAATAAATTAAAAGGTCACGCTAGGGTCAAAATGTCTTGACCATTATAAGTCTAAATTCCATGGCTCACGGAATCAACAGTGAGTCTGTTGACCATTATATGTCTAAATTCCAGGGCTCACAGAATCAACAGTGGAGCTCTATTGGGTTCAATATTTTTCAACTCACTGTGCTCTATATGTAGATTTTGGCTCATTTCCATTTGCAAAGTGGAGCTTTATTGGGTTCAATATTTTTCTACTCAATATGTAGATTTTGGCTCATTTCCATTTGCAAAGTGGAGCTCTATTGGGTTCAATATTTTTCAACTCACTGTGCTCTATATGTAGATTTTGGCTCATTTCCATTTGCAAAGTTTGAGTAGATTTACTGTGTAAAGATTGACACACAAAAAATTATGGATGATTACCTTGAAGATATAAAAAAGGAACGCTACTCATTTTAGAGCATCTTCATGTGCAGGTTTTGAATTATACTTTGTGAAGATTGAGATTTATAAAACATTATAGATGATTATCTTAATGATATAAAAGAAAGGGATGTTCTCTTTTTAATGCTTGTCTCATTAAAAACACAGGTTACAGTGCAATTTTTTTTGGCAAGGCAGACAAGAAAGCAATCGATTCTGCTTGTAAAGAAAGATTTCATGTCTTGCGTGCTTATTGAGAAAGATTTAATGTCTTGCATGGTTGCTGTGACTTGTAAAATAGGTTCACTAAGGAGATCCACTGAACTTATAAAATTATAGAATTTGGTTTATACTATGAAGTTATTTCACCTCACTGTTCTTCATATCTAGAATTTGGCTTGGCTGAATTTGGTTCATCTCATGTGTGTAAAATTTGGCTGGACTAATCTTTGTAAATATTGAGATTTATAAAAGGTTCAAGCGATTTTTTTATTAATATTAAAAAAAAGGATGTTGCGTTTTTTTAATGCTTGTGCTATTAAAAAAATGCATATTACATTAGTAGATCCCTTTCTCAGAGCAGACAAGAAAACACTCAGTGCCGATTGCAAAGAAATATGTGTTTTGTATGCAGAAGGGATCTACTGAACTTATATAATTATGGAATTTGATTTATATTTTGTAAAGCTTCCGTAACTCAATTTCCATGTAGAATTGGGTTTGACTTGTCCTTTGTGAAGATCAAAATTTATAAAAAAATTCAAGATGATTACCTTACAGGTATTGAGAACGAGCGTTGCCTTTATAAAATGCTTGCATTATAAAGAAATTTACACAGTACATCTGTAGATCCCTTCTCAAGGGAGACAAGAAAACAGTGGGATCTGATTGCAGAGACACACAAATATATTCCTTCAAATGTGAGCTTGTTTCTTTTGCAGCTTTCCATTGTCTGTAAAAATGTGAAGTGACAGTTTGGTAAGGATTCTATCCAATCAATCAATTAACATGGGCACTGTAGACTTTATTCTACTATGTGGTCAGAAAATAAATTAACTTTGATTTTGAGTTTGTGACAACCATGGTTCAAATGCTTGTCCCTGCTTATTAGGTGCCCATGTTCTAGAATGGGCTAGAGAATAGGCATTGGTCACCTTTCTACCTCTTTAAGAAAGGAATCTCATTGACCAGGGGAATACCTTTAATTACTTGGGAGTTAACCTGTAAAACTAGATTTTTTTTCTTTGGCTTTGCAAAAGGAGAAAAGGCTGCCAAATCTCAAAGAAACTGTAAGTTGTTCCAATTGCTATTTAAATAGATAGTCCTGATATACAGAGTGGCCTTAAATTCAGGATTCTTTTCATAGCTTCCCACAACTGAAGCTAGTGGTGCAGCTGGCTCTATCTTCCGGTTACGAAATTTGAGGGGGAAATTCCAAGTGTCTACTTGTGGGAGTTACTTGCCTGATTAGTGACAAAATTTAGATCTTGTAAATCTGAAAAAGGATCACCTAATTTGATCCATCTTGCTATTAGACTAGGATCGTTGTAACTTAGAAGCACACTGGCACCATCCTAGGAAAAGAAATCATAGTACAGTAGAATTGAATGCCTCCACCTGCACATCCAACGCTCAGACTGCCGAGGTGAAAAGCTCCACTACTGACTGGGAAAAACGTTCATGCCCGATGGGATGCCAAAAGCATTGGAATTCTTCTAACAAATCAAATCCTATATACTTGCAAACTTCCTCTCATCAAAGGACAGAGTAAGTTTCCAGAGGTCTTCAAACTTACTTTATGCTGCTATGATTGATCTGAGTGAAGGAATGGAGGTGATCCCAAAATCATGGCAATTACAATGTCGCTCAGGTAAGAACTTTTCCTTGTAGACAGAGGCAGGACCTGACCTGAGCTCAGAATCAGGAACTTGCATGTCCCTGTCCTGAAGCGTACTCTGTCCCTATGATGAGGGGAAGCTTGTGAAGTGGGTCAACAGGATTGTATGTTATAATGTAATAGATGAAAACTACTGATACATAGAGCTCGGTATCTTCGAATTTTGCTTTGGTTATGCATTCTGGAATTGTGAATTTTACTAGACTCTATATCAGTTCATTGCCATGCATGGTATCACTGAAATATACTGCAATTCGATTTTCTGAGTGTAGTAAACCCCAGTTATGTTCAACCATAGCTCCATCCTTTTTACCCCTTATCAAGTTTCTTGAACTCGAGATAGATTTACTGACATCTTAAAACATCTCTACTAGATCAGTGTAACGTTATGATTAAAGCATGGATCACAGTGCATCATATATACCTTTTATTTATCCCCAAGACTATGATATGATATGACTGAGAAAATAGAATAGAAACTATTTGCTTTTGATTATTAGAACTTACAGCGAAATTTTTCTTCCCTAAAATTGTTTTTGTCATTTGTTTGTAGCATAAGTTATAAAGCCATTAATGCCCTAAACTTTGCATATACAGTGCTTGTATACTCTGCATATACAGTGCATGTCTGCTTGTTAGTTGGACTATATTTTCTTCTTTAAAAACCCAAGTGAATTTCTTCATTCAATGAATATCAAGGTATCTTCTACGAAGCAAATGTTATATGGTAAGGCATCTCATTGCAGGCACGTTGTCCAAAAACCCTAGTGAACTTTTACCAAGGTGAATTTTCTTCATTCAGTGAATATGAAGTTACCTTCTACAAAGCACATGTTATATATGGTAAGACATCTCATTGAAGGCACGTTTCGTTCCAAACGAATGGGAAATGCCAGATATCCTATGCATGTTTACTTGTTACTTGGTATATTTTTTTTTCTAAAAACCCAAGTGAATTTTCTTCATTCATTAAATAGGAAGTTATCTTCTACAAAGCAAATGTTATATGGTAAGACATCTCATTGCAGGCAGGTTGTGTTCCATACAAGTGGGAAATGCCAGATATCCTTGCATGTCTTCTTGTTAATTGGATTATATTTTCTTCTTTAAAAACTTTAAAAACCCAAGTGAATTTTTACCCAGGTAAATTTTCTTCATTCAGTGAATATGAAGTTATCTTCTACAAAGCAAATGTTATATCGTAAGACATCTGATTACAGGCACGTTTTGTTCCAAACAAATGGGAAATGCCAGATATCCTATGCAATTCTGCTTGTTAATTGGATTATATTTTCTTCTCTAAAACCCCAAGTGGATTTTCTTCATTCAGTGAATATGAAGTTATCCTCCACAAAGCAAAGGTTATATGGTAAGACATCTCATTGCAGTGTCCAGTAAATGGTTTATGAAACAGTTGGAGGCAGGTTGTGTTGTTCCAAACAAATGGGAAATCTGATATCCTGTGCATGTCTTCTTGACACGTTGTTCAATTGGATAATGTTTTTTCTGTAGAAAACCCAAATGAATGCTTCATTCAAGGAATCGATCTGAAATTATCTCCTCAAAGCAAATGTTATATGGTGAGACATTTCATTGCGCAGTGTGCAGCAAGTTATTTATGAATTGTTAGAGGTAGGTTTTGATTTGTGTCCCAAACGAAATGTGCGTTTCGTTGTTCATTTTTATATAATTTTTTATTTATGTATCAAATTGAATATTGTGTCAGAGTATAGGTAAATTTAACCAGATTTGCGTTCCAAATAAGTAAGGACAGTTGGGAGTTTAACTGGTTTGTATGGTTGTTTGGCACAGTGATATTTCAGTATTTGAGGGAATACTCCCAGGCATCTCTTGAAGGATTTGTGTGAATAAAGGCACTGCCCTAAACATTTTTGCCATAAAATTTGTTGTTAGATCACTTTAAGCTTTTCTTACATTGTCTTGATAAAGTTATAAACAGGTCCTACCTTACAAGACCTCTATAAATGTTATTTTCCACCATTAAACACTGCAAAACAAGAAGACAGCACATATCTTTGTCACAGTGAATGCCTGTAAAGTTGTTTCCTACACAAGCCATAGAAATGAAGCATCACAGTTTTGTTCAAAGGCAGCCAGATATGTTCAAGCATTAGTAACATCTTATTAGGATGTATCATGTTTATGGTTGCTTGGTACAGTAACAGTTCAGTATTTGAGCAAATACCCCTGAAGACACCTCTATCTCTTCATTTACTAGTGATAAAAAAATACCCAAGGAAGGAAAGGCTTCCAATGTTGTAGGACTCGAGGCCCAACCAAGTCCTCTGTGCTTATTTTACCCACTTTATCGACATGCAGCTTCAGAACTCTGCATGACTAGACAAGACTTCACTTGGGTTATCTTGCATTTCCGATCTGTTATCAAGCAGTGAAGTTGGACAGCGAAGCTTTGCAGAAAGAAACAGAGAGAATAAATGCTATGATGAAAACTGTTAAATCAGAAGCTTCGCAGAAAGAAACAGAGAGAAAGAAACATCTTTCTCTGCCATACCGCATTTGTTGATGAGAAAATCTGTAACAACGCTCCCATCTGGTGGAGTTGGGGATGGGATTGCTGTTTCCTTGCAGGATTTGGCGACTTTTATGTGGGGATTTGCATTAATTACAAGAGAACGAAACGGCGAAATTGGGATCGATACACAAGTGGATACTAGTGCGACTTCGTCCATTATCAAACGTTTCCATATTCGCTGAATAGACATTATGTTTGCAAGAGTGAAATCGCAGATTAAAGCGCACCCTTGCTGCAATTAAAAGCACAAACAGAGAAATAACTACCTGGAGGAGCCCGCCGGAATGGATGTCTGGATGAATGTTGTCGTAGATGGTCGCGGCTCGGCGGAGGCAAAATGTTTTGGAATACCAGAAGCGAGCATGGTGTTGTGAGGATTTAGGTTTTTTTTTGGCCTAGTCTACCTAGGCGAAACAATACTCCGCGGAACAATACTCTGCGGCTGCAATAGCTCGATCGGGAACTGTCAGGGATGTCAGGCCTTCCAGCGGCGATCCGCTCCCGCTTTTTTCCAGGGAATGGCAGGTTCCTGTCAGAAGTGCCAAGGGAGGGTGGCGGAGATGGAGGGTGGCGGAGAAGGAGGGTGGCGACGCTAGGGACGGTGGTGGAGGGCGGAGACATTCCGGTGGCCGGAGCCGGATGATTTCCGGGTCGATGACGGAAAACGGGCCATTCTACCGCTAGGTAGACTACTCCTTTGGTCGATCGATTCTGTTTTTCGAGTTCCTTTGTAGATACTTCGAGTAAAACTATTTTTAACTCTTTTGATTTTTGCCTCTTTTGAGTTTTGCCTAGATGCCTGAATTGAAATCCGACTCATCAACAAAAAACTCACTCGTTGTTGCATCTGAGGAGCTAGAACAAAGTAAAGCTTAAGTGGATCGATTTTTTTTCTACCAATAAAGTAAAGCCTAAGTGGGTCGATTTTGTTTCTGTTTTTCGAGTTCCTTTATAGATACTTTGAGTAAACTATTTTTAACTCTTTTGAGTTTTGCCTAGATCCCTGGACTGAAATCCAACTCATCAACAAAAAACTCACTTGTTGATGCATCTGAGGAGCTAGAACAAAGTAAAGCTTAAGTGGGTCGATTTTCTTTCTACCAATAAATATTAGAGTATGTTTTGTTTTTTTATTCTCACTAGTTTCTCATTTCATGCATGTCAAAGAACTTGTTCAAGACAAAAGTAGCACGTTAAACGAGGTGGTGTTTAAGTTACAAGCATCTTGAATTCATCGACATCGTATATAGACGCTGAATTCGCGACCTTCACAACTTGGGAGGAGATCGCATGTCTTATGCTTTACATGAGCTTTAATTAAGCTTTAGCGTCGGTGATTCTTGTGCCTTGCTACCCTCGTAGGCGATTGCTACCCTAGTAGGTGAATTCAGAAGGAACAACCTTAACAACTTAATTTCAACAGAATGTAGTTTTATTTTATCGATAATAAAAGCAACTAAATTTCATAAAAACTGGTGAATTTGAAGTAGAGTTGAGCTAAAATCTCTACAATTATACATTCATCTCAATAATCCCTTATCACTAGTAGTTTTGGATCCCATTTAATTGTACTATTCACCTAGTAAGTTTGCAGAAAGCAACTAAATTTCATAAAAATTGGTGAATTTGAAGTAGAGTTGAGCTAAAATCTCTACAATTATACATTCATCTCAATAATCCCTTATCACTAGTAGTTTTGGCTCCCATTTAATTGTACTATTCACCTAGTAAGTTTGCAATGGACCATGACAATACATCATGTTACTAGCATCACACACATCTTGTTCTATGGCAATCTTTTATTTCTTGGAACTATATATTCTTTACCTCCTTTGACAAAGGCCATAACAAGATTATTAAACTTTCCTCTCTCCAACAAGAGGCGGGTCATCATATTCTGATATCTAATCCTCCTATCTTTATGTTCTATTGCAATCTTTTATTTCTTGGAACTATATATTCTTTACCTCCTTTGACAAAGGCCATAACGAGATTATTAAACTTTCCTCTCTCCAACAAGAGGCCGGTCATCATATTCTGATATCTAATCCTCCTATCTTTATGTTAGGACTGATCAATTAGACTAACCCATTGACAAGATAAGCTGGACATCCATCATTGTTTCTATTTCCTACTTTCTACTTTTTTAACCCACTGACAAGATAAGCTTGACATCCATCATTGTTTCTATTTCTTACTTTCTACTTTTTTGTGGGTTCATCTTGTACATTTTCTTCTCTATTGACCAAGTATAAAGCTTGAATTCAATTTTGATTTCACTAAGCTCTCCAACCCCACCTTTTGTCTCCATAAAACTCTATGGAAATATATTGACATATTTGTAGTGTAGAGTTAAAATCTCCACAATTATACATTCATCCCAATAATCCCTTATCACTAGTAGTTTTGGCTCCCATTTAATTGTATTATTCACCTACTAAGTTTGCAATGGACCATGACAATACATTACATTACTAGTATCACACACATCTTGTTCTATGGCAATCTTTTATTTCTTGGAACTATACATGTTAAAGTTCCTCAACGGGGCTTATGTTTGGCATTTTCCTATGTGGGGAACCCCTTGGAATTAACATTGCTAGGATCCCCTTCAATGAAGTTTTCTTCTCTAGGTTCCTTTATGAAATCTACAATTTGACATTATGGGTGATCTATCGCTAGGAAACATTGGATGATTTGAATCGTCCCTAGATTTTTTTGTATCCTCCCTACATATCTCGAAAGTATTGTATAATCCCTCATTGTATAATTTTTCTATTATTACATTTTTGTATATAGATAATAGGTATTTTACAATGGATTTTAGGTGTGCACAAATTTATGCACCCATTTCCAATTTGGAACATCTTGCGTCATCCATTGCACCTTGCACTTGTTCACATGCATGCATGGGTAAGAAATGATATGAAGTGATGGATTTGTTGGGTTTGAATTGATGTTCATTAATATAGCCCTTAGCTTCAATAGGAAGCAAGTTTGCAGTGCCTCTATCATATACTCTTAGGGATGCAACACATTCTCTTACTATTGAGAAATCCAACATTGCAATATTTTTTGTTATCATCCATATCTCCTTCTCCACATACTCAAGAAATTTACTCACATTCATCATGCCATTAAATTTAGTAGGTCCTTTAGCTCTATTCTAATCCTTGGCATACTCACAACACCATGCACCTCACCACCCTGTTATCTATTAAAAGAAACTTTTGAATTCATTGTGAATGAGCATATGCCATGCCAACTTAGCTTTGTATATACTTTGAGATATATATATATAATCTCCTCATGTTTTTTAAGATTATATAGTTGATCTAGGGCATCATCATCCAAATTTCTTCCACTAGTTCTACAAAATACTAACTAATAGTGGATTCAAACACTGAATGTAGGTTCGTTACAAGATCATTATCAAAATCCCAATTGAACCATAGAATTAAAATATAGGAATCCTTAGCGTCTTGTGTCTTCATGATTATATGAATCAACATCCATTTGTTTTAGTGTGTCAATTGGAAATATACATTATTGGTTGGCCAATCATAATTGGATTAATAAGTAAACCAAGCTAGTTCATCCATTAATCTCTTAGGAAATCTTAGGAAATATGTTCACATCGGATCCTAGATTGAGCATGACTTCTTGTACCTTGTGCCCTTCAATTAAGTCATGCAGTGATAATTCCTTGCTCATCTTCTCTTCAAATGATGTAGGGGTTGATCAATGCTATATTGGATGATGCTAGGACCCAACCATCCCTAGACTTCATATTCAATTAATTCATTTGTATGCTTTGGATTTACTTGGTGATCACATAATAAATATAAGTGTTTTAACTTCTGTGAAACTAGCATCTTCTGTGTGCACAACTTCCCTCATCACTTTCACCGCAATATGTAAGTTTTAAACCTTTACATCAAGCAATGCATGTTTTTTGATAAAAAAAATTAAAGAATGACAATCACACACAATGCAAAAATATTACAACCTTAATTCTTTCACTGGAATTAGAAAGCCATGTACTACAAACCTTCTAAAAGAAAAACCATGTGTTGAAAATTGTCAAAAATATACATAAAATTGTCCAAAATTTTATTCTTGATGACTCCACCTCTAATTCTCATGAAGAGGGGCCTACCACTTCACTACAACTACTCTAAATAAGGGGGATTGCCAAATTCCCACCCCCTAATTTTCATTATCAAAAAGAAAATTACGTGTATCATCTGCATAATGGATATGCAAAATATCAGAGATGGACCAAACCATTCTATCTAGCGCCATGTTCATTAGGATCATCAATATATACATAAAAACACGGATATATACATGTAAATAACATCATAAACCGATCATATAGTTCAAAACAGAAAAAACAAAAATGTATATAGCCGCCGAATGATCATGGCAAATCATTCAAAATCATCCCCATCCTGTCCGATGAAAGGCCGATGGAAGTATTGATAGATATCATGATCTCAGTGTTCTTGAGTTATCCACTGCCCCCTGTGTTGCTGCGCGATCTCCTTGGAAAGAACATGAGAGATCGAATTCCTTCCCCTGTATATACGTGAGCATACAATAAAATCAAAATGGGATTTTAGTGTGATGACTTCATCCAGTAAACCACTGAGTGTGTGCACGTGACAATGAGATGCATAGTTGATCCAATTTATAACAAGTTTTGAGTCCCCAAAAATTTGAACCCTGTTGCAGTTTTGCTTAAGTGCAAAAATGAGAAGGTGTCTGAGACTGTTGAGTTCAGAATAATTATTGGTGCCTCTCCCCAATCCCATTTTGAGCTTGAAAAATTGTGTTTCTGTAATGCGAAGCACTGCTTCGCCACCACATCCGTTGTCTTGTGCCTACCCATCAAAATATGCCCAAGGGAAAGTATGCTCAATTACTTATAATGACAGAGATGGGTTTTGATGCCAGTTCCTCGAGAATCAAGTGATATAATGCGACAATGTGATTGCAAGTTGTTGTCCATTGGAAGGGTGCGTCCTGGAATATGGATCAATTCCTTACCAACCATATACCCCAACATACTAGCAAAGGGATATCCCTGATTTTCTGTGATGCTGTAGAATTCCACCAAATTTGCGAAGCATTTGTGAGATGAGTCCTATTCCATCTGATCTTGATATTAAGGGAGAGATAAATCTGTTGCCACACCTAACATGTCACTGGGTAGTGTAGGAAGAGATGATCTGTCTTCAGCTTGTTCTTTGCAAAGACAACATCGAGATGGACCATGAAATGCACGATGATTTAAATTATCATCGGTAGGCACTCTGTTTGACAATATGCACCACATGAACAATCGGGCTTTATGTGGTGCCTAAAGCTTCTAGAGAGGTCGCCACCACCAATCTGCCCCCATAGGTCCCTGTTTTGATATAAGAAAAGTGTATCCATCCCGGGGAGTGTAGTGATCGTGAGGTGCTGTAGCCCATATGATTTCATCCTCCTTGTCAGTAATCCTAATATGTGACTCTTCTAGTGCCTCAATGAATATGTTCCAATGCAAACTCCACCTCTCCGGTAACCTGAGGTCCTGTGTAGATAGCCATTCTTGTGAGAGCCATGATGTGTTCCTTCTCTCTGCAATATGTGAGAGCTGAGTCATACCTTCCAGTTCAAGTATTTGTTTGAGCTCCAATGGTAATATATGTTTATTACCACATCTTGACCAAGCATCAATGCCAAGTCGAACGAGCTCACCATTTACAATCACCATGCCAATCCTCGCTCACTGACAGATATGGAGTGTGTGATAGCTTTCCATATGAAGGAGGAACCAATGATCCCCGGTTCGGCCTACGAATCCATTCCATTACTAATAGAGGGTATACATATTTATAATAAACCACCTCTTTCCATAAGCTATCAAATGTAATAATCTTCCACCCCATCTTTGCAGCAAGCGCCAATGCGAATATGTTCAGATCCTTTATACCCCATCCTCCCCCATTTTTGGTTTTCCAATTCTCTCCTATTTTATCCATGCCTACCGACATTTTTTCCTCTCCATAAGAATCTACAACATAATTGTTGTATTCTGTTGATGATGCTTTTTGGTATCCAGGTCAGTGCCATCCAATATACTGGTATGGCCTCCAATACAGATTTTATAAGTGTCAGTTTGCTTGCTCTAGAAAGCCATCTCTGTTGCCAGATGTTGATGGGTCCTTTTTTGCAATAAGCCAAGTCCAGTCTGCTATGCGGTAATCGTTAGGCTTGAGTCTGAAGCCAAGATACTTGAGACTAGCCTCCATTTCTTGCTTCGTGAATTGAAATTGATGAAGTGCATGTATTTGCTCGTTTTGTAAATAAGACACTGATATAATGGTTGATTTTTTGTAATTGGGAACCATACTTGTAGCTTTACAAAACAACGATAGAATATTCTTAAAGCAAGTGGTGTCACAGATAGATCCATCTAAAAAAATATGTACATCATCTACAAATAATAGATGCGTTAGATAGGAAACATCTGTCATCTTGACACCACCTAATAACCCATTAGCTCGAGCATTGGATATGAGTCTACTTAACCCTTCCATGATTAGGAGGAATAATATGGGTGATAATGGACACCCTTGCGCCATGTTCAGCATGGAAAAAATTGGATGCAACCCCATTGATGAGTATGCTATATGATGTAGATGTAAAACAACACACAATCCATTTTATGAATGAGTGAGGAAAGCCAATATGGGTCAATATAAGTTGTAGGTAAGTCCAACTTGGTCTGTTAAATGCTTTTGATAGGTCAATCTTGAGTATGATACTCTTATTGTTCTTGAGCTTAATGGAGTGTAACTCTTCTTGTGCAGTCCCAATGGCTTCATGAATTTGGTGATGTTTGATAAATGCAAATTGCTCCTTCGATATCATCTTTTAGATAAGATGGGCTTGATTCAGATTGCAATGACTTTCGAAATGATTTTGTATATGCAATTGCATAAGGAAATAGGTCGATAATCATCAAATGATTGAGGCTTATCAGCTTTGGGAATGAGTGCAATAAATGTAGAATTGAACCCCCTGTGCATCTTCCCCGATAGTGTGCAGTTTTAATTGATATGAGTAGATAAGCCCCAATATGATAAAAAAAGGTAAGGTAGAATTCAATAGGACATCCTTCTGGTCCCGGGCTTTTGTCTTTTTTGAACCACTTCAGTACAACTTTGATCTCCCCCAATGTGACCGGCTTGTTTAATGTCTCCTCTTCCTCTTCCTCCATAAATCTAGGCAATATCCCGGCTATGCGAAGTACTAATGTAGCTTCTCTAGGCGCCCTGAACATTTGGGAGAAATGTCTAGTACCCATGTCGGCAAGTTGATTGAATATATTGGATTCCCTTCCATTATGATCTCATAATGTCCAAATTGTATTACTTAGTTTCCGCCCCCGACAGATTGTTGAAAGAATTTTGAATTTTCATCCCCAGCCTTCAGCCATATATTTCTGCTCTTTAATCTCCAAGTCCCCTCTTGCTGTCTCAGGAGTCAAATCTTCTCTGTTTCCAACCTTATCATGTGTCCTTTCTTTCCATTGATGAATAGCTAGCACTACTAGTGCCCTCCTTCTCCAATATATCAGATTCAATTTTCAGAATGGTAGCTTTCATCCCTTATCTTTTTCCCTTTAGCCCATATTATAGTCCTATGTTTGATTTGGGCTAAATTGCTAGCTATCACCTTCACCAGTGTGGAGTTGTTATGTTGTCCACAATGAATCCAAGATTCCATTACTATTTTGTGTAATTCTTCTTCCACCAGCCAAGCCGAGTTAAATTTGAAAGGAGAATTTGGCTTATAGTTGGAATTCATAATTTTCAAATATCTCGGGAAGTGATCTGATATACTCCCCAATTCCACCCACTGTCTTATTCTAACTAGCCTCTCCGCTAGTGGTGTTTTAATAATAAATCGATACAATCTTCTGGCCAATGCATCCTCTCCTATTCTCCTATTCCACCGGGTAGGCTGTATCTTGGCCGAGTCAATGTTCACGAGGTTATTATTATCCAACAGGTGTTCAAAATACTCCATCAAGGGATCAATATGAGCTCTATTACCCCATGATTTGGCATGTCCCAAGGAGAAGTTCAGGTCTCCTCCTATAATGATATTGTCATTATTCATAAGAGATGTAGACATCAAATTATCCCAGAATACCACCCTATTATGACAGGGTCCATATATATTAATTACCCTGAGTGGTACATCAATTTCAGTTGTTGTAATGTCAGCTCCCAATAATCCTTCACCTCCCCATATATTGTCGATCTTGATAGTCTTGTTATTGAATCCCATGGCACATCCCCTAGATCTCCCTCTCACATCTAGTGTATGGAATGTCCATCTAGGGAGTATGGTCGACAAAATAGTGATGATAGTTCCCCCCTCTCCCAAAGTCTCTTGTAGAAATCATACGTCAATCCTTACAATGCATAAAAGTTTTCTAAGTGCCAGTTTCTTGTTCAGCGTGGCCAAACCCTTGCAGTTGAAGGATAGGCACTTCATGGGATAACCCGATCAGGGTTTTCTTGTGCTCTAAGAACCCGATCAATGGATATCTGAATGCTAGTTGCCACCTCGATACCAACCCTGTGGATGGCTTTAGAAATGTTGGATTGCCTGCCCTTGGGCAATTTCTCAGCGTTTGTGGGGGGGTCCTCACCCATTCCGTAGGTGTGGGGTTTGGGGTGGGCTAGTGATAAGAGGTTATATCTATGTGAGCTATTTCTAGATGAATCCTCCCATTTAGGATGAATTGAAGGTGAACCCATAATAATGGAAGGGTCAGTAGCTAATACAATGGGGGGAGTCGATGCAACAGGACAAGTAATGGGACTCAAATTACATGCATCTAAACCCAAACCCGATGCTTCTAATATAACATAGCAATGCCAGTATTCATAAAATTATGAGAAGAGGGAGAAGAAGATATGAGAGTACCCAAAATCATTTCAGGCCCCTTTGAGTGTGATCGAGTGACCCGAGCATCAGGTGTTCGGGCGCCTGCTTGATGGAGATCCTCCCCAGCCACCCTCTACCTTCTTGGGGGTTCTACTGCTATGTTTGGTGTAGAAGTCGAGTCAACATCCGCTTGAGTCTGAGTGCCCGTTGTAACTAGTCTTTTGGGGGTCTCAATAAGCACATTTGTAATCAACAAGTGCCCAACCTCATGACACCTTCTGCACCGAAATGGTATCCCTTCGTAATCGAGGATCTGCCTTCTTATTATATCCCGGAATTGTAATCGAAGGATTTCAACTAATCCTTCTCTGGTATCCAGATGTACCAGAATCCTGGCAATGGCTAAGCTGTTGGATTCCATAAATGAACTATCACGATCGACATAAATTCCCAGGTCATCCCCAATGCATTTTAAAACATCATTCGACCAAAATTGTAGGGGCAATCCCGGGAGTCTAATCCATATAGGACGCGCCCCCATTTTCTCTTTCTCCGGGTCGAATAGTGGCAACCGTCGCTTGAGAAGAACCATAATCATCTCAATGTGCCAGTACTTGGACAAAACCCAGTTGGCCTGGTCTGGTCGCGCGAATATAAGAGCAAACCAACCTCTTGTCATGGTAATAACTATCATCAACTGATCCAGTAAGTTTCCACAAATATCCACCGTCCAATACTCTAACCTAGTAGGGATGTAATTCCAACCTCTAACGCGACCAACAATCACAATGATTTCAGTATCTGCGGCCTATGCCATACTGATTCCCTCTCCAAATACCAGTAATCGCCCCCGTGCGCGCACCTTGGTATATTTGGAATTTTTCTTCCCCCCTGACCTCTATGAGTGGTTTACTGAATTTTGGTCAGTCTCCTGGGGCTAATTCTCGTTTGAATCTGATGCTTTGATTTCCTCATTTGCTTGTTCCTGTCATGGAATGCCATCAAAGCACCTAGATGTGTGAGCCGAGTGTGGAGGTCACGAGCCTTGAGGGTCGACACCTATAAAACCTTGTGTGATGTGCCCTATATTGTCAATGCCAAATGTGTCTGCCCCAAATACGCTCGTGCCCCCACTTGCCACGAAAATCTCACCATGAACATTTGTCTTATCTCCCTGCTGCTTGTATTCCCAGTGTTAGAGCTCAGATGACAACAAAATTTGCATAATCGAGTGAGTCTGGTCCTCTTGGTAGTATAGGTATTCCGCAGTCATAGTTGTGCTCAGGTGAATAAACCCTAGGTCATTGATTCTTCCCTCCACATTGACCATCTCCGTTATATAAGCTTCTACCTGGATGTCTAGTTCTTGGGGTGGCTCCAGTGTACACCCAACTGGTTGCTGATGTGGATCCTCCACCCAAATTTGGGTAGCATCCATTGAATTTGAAGGGTAATCGATAAGTTCCTCTTCCATACAAACGACGTTCACACTATCTTCATTCCAATGTCCCTATGCTCTGTTATTTACTGCAATCTCTGACAAGATCTGGCCCAGTTGTTTCAAAATATATCATCCACTGTTTGATCCCCGTGGCCTGTTGACCTGGCTAATCCGTGCTAACCAAGTGATACTCCCAACCGCCATGGTCATGTGCCCCTGGTGCTCGATTCCATGTTTGCCTTCACCATTTTCGGTTTAGCCACTCACCCATATGCCTCCCCTAAGACCGAGGGTTGCACCATTTTCGCACCAAAAAATATGATCCCCCCACCCCCTGTTGTGCTCAACAAATGTAAATTGCACATAGGGCTAGTCGTGCAAATAATATAACACATACCAAACATTCTTCCGCCCGTTTTATTTACATATAGGGGGTCACATAATTACATGATCAACAATCCAACGCTCTAACCTGGTAGGGTGTAATTACGGCCTCTAACTCGACCAACAATCACAATGATTTCAGTATCTGCAGCCTGTGCCATACTAATTCCATCTCCAAATACCAGTAACTTCTCTTGTTCATGCACCTTGGTACATTTGGATTTTTTCTTTCCCCCTGACCTCTGTGAGTGGTTTACTGAATTTTTGTCAGTCTCCTCGGGCTAATTCTCGTTTGAATTTGATGCTCTGATTTCCTCATTTGCTTGTTCCAGTCATGGAATGCCATCAAAGCACCTAGATGTGTGAGCTGAGTGTGGAGGTCACGAGCCTTGAGGGCCGGCACCTGTAAAACCTTGTGTGATATGCCCTATATTGTCAATGCCAAATGTGTCTGCCCCAAATACAATCATGCCCCCACCTGCCATGAAAATCTCACCATGAACATTTGTCTTATCTCCTTGCGGCTCGTATTCCCAGTATTATAACTCAGATGACGACAAAATTTGCATAATCAGGTGAGTTTGGTCCTCTTGGTAGTGTAGGTAATCCGCAGTCATAGTTGTGCTTGAGTGAATAAAACCTAGGTCATTGATGCTTCCCTCCACATTGACAATCTCCGTTATATAAGCTTCTACCTGGATGTTTGGTGCTTGGGGTGGCTCCAGTGTACACCCAGCTGGTTGATAATGTGGATCCTCCACCCAAATTTGGGTAGCATCCATTGAATCTGAAGAGTAATCGACAAGTTCCTCTTCCATACAAACGATGTTCACACTATCTCCATTCCAATGTCCCTATGCTCTGTTGTTTACTGCAATCTCCGACAAGCTCTAGCCCAATTGTTTCAAAATCTATCATCCACTGTTCGATCCCCGCGGCCTGTTGACCTGGCTAATCCGTGCTAACCAAGTGATACTCCCAACCGCGGTGGTCATGTGCCCCTGGTGCTCCATTCTATGTTTTCCTTCGCCATTGTCGGTTTAGCCACTCACCCATATGCCTCCCCCGAGACTGAGGGTTTCACCATTTTCACACTAGAAAATATGATCGCCCCACCCCCTGTTGTGCTCAACAAATGTAAATTTCACGTAGGGCTAGTCGTGCAAATAATATAACACATACCCAACATTCTTCCTCCTGTTTTATTTACATATAGGGGGTCACATAATTACATGATCAACAATCCAAGGTATTAATGCCCATTGTTTCTTTGCACCAAGAGAACTTAATGCTTGCAAACTTTGTTAATGATTTTGCAACATTTTTCAAAGTTTCCACCTTCACTAGCAACACATTCTTGTCTTCACCCATATCTCTGAAAAAGTGATATTGAACATCAATATGCTTTATCTTAGAATGATAAGCTAGCTGTTTTTTGCTAGCTTTAACCTTATAGTAATTGTTGTAAACAAATTCTTAATAAAATAGAAAATATACAATAACACACATACACTTTTAACATATAGATTTTACCCTGGAAACCAAATTAGAAAAATTAGGAAGATTTTTTAGTATGTTCCCACTTTACAATGTTACAATAAATAATATATATGTTGTAGCATAAATAAACCCCAAATCCATTAAATTTGGATTAAAATAAAACTCTAGTTTCCTAACCAAAATTACAATACGATAGGATGAACCATCATACACCCCAAAACTATTAAAAGTGAAAACTATGTGCCAAAACCACAAAAAATGAAAGCAAAAAATTGTCTTCAAACCCTCACAGAGGGGGACTCTTGCCCCCTTCCGACCCACTAGGAAAGGGCGTCCTATCAACGCCAATGTGACCCCCTTGTTGTTCTTGAAATAAAGAATTGTGTGTGAGAATAGTCGTGCAAAGAATATAACACATACCCAACACTTTGCTAGAAATATTGCACTATGATTGTCAAGTTGTAACATTATGATGCTGTACAAAGCCAATACTTGAACACAATCTTTGTAACCATAAAGCTTCATTTCTTGCATGAGTGGCTGCCATGTATTCAACTTCTATAGTTGAAATTTATATGATCCAGGTGTTTATTGGTGGCCACTCACCTCTTCCACTAACTCAATGGTTCTCTATCTTCTTGGTATTTTTTCTATGGTTTTGTGTTGAGAAATCTAGAGCAGCTAGAATATGTGTGATTTCTCTAAACTTGATAACTGCTTGTGATGTTCTTTTACTTTAGCTTGATGTACTTACAATTTGCTTATTCTTATCTTGATTATTATGGTGTTCTTATCATAAAACAACTACTAAAACATGATCAATAGAACAAATGGACACAAGATGTAGGCTGCTAGCTAGGGCCATAACCTCCCTTAGAGAGGAAAACCCACAAGAAATTCTTCTCTTATAGAATATTCAAATGGCGAATTCCAAGACCTTTTATACACAAGACTAAGACCCCTCCAAGACGAAGTCAACCCTCTTTCAGTTCAACAAAGTCAAATTATAGTCAAATTGTTGCAATTCTGGTCAAACTTTAGAACTTTTCTTACTGCAATAGAATACGATCTTTATTGCAGACCTATACCTCTTCGGCTTTCCTGCAACTCTATAATTTTTGTGCATGTGGTTAATGTTAGGGTAGAATAAGATCTTCTTCTTCCTTCGTTAGACTTGCTCTCTTTTTCTAGGTAATGAGAATTTCAAACTTGATCCAAATTTTGGCTTCTTTCAATAGATTTGTAGTTCGGTCTTGTAGCAAAAAAATGTGTCCGAACTCCTTCACACGTGTGGGAAAATGTAGCTCAAAATCAGGCTTCAAACTTTGATTTTTTTCTTCTTTTAAATTCTCCTCTTCTTCGCTAATTTTAGACTTATTTTCTTATCTCTTGAGCGAGCTTGATGGATGATCTTTAAGTGTGGTCCAGTGACGCATATATATAGCTATTCATGGAGGACGAATAGCCCTAAACAAGGCCGACTTCTTCTCTTGCAGGGTGACTTGATCTTGGAGGGATACATTGACACATTTGACTCAAAAGTAATTCTTTTCACATGATACAAAATGCCCAATAGGGTCTAATGAATATGAGAAAGACTCATTTTGAGTTTCTTGATTCATCTAACAAATCCTAGAGGCATTCCCTCTGAAATTAGGGAGTTATTCATAATGCTTGATGGTACATGGATATTCTCATACTAAAGAATTCTCATATTGAAGAATTCTCATAAGAAGAGTTGGATTGGTAAGCCATCTCATAAGCTACCTTTTCAACTTATACTAGTGCATCTCATTATATCAAGAAGTATTTTTCAAATAGCAAGGCCTTGACTAACAACTCTATCTCTCCACTATATTAGAGTACAATGTTGGGAGACAATGATTTATAAACACCTTCATCATTATCTCTCAAGGCACATACTCCATCCGGATGTTCACAAGGTATGTCTGTTTCCGAGAAAACTAGTGTTGCTATTTGATCTGTTAGTCCCACTAAGACGGGTAGCTATCTTAAAGA
The DNA here is from genome assembly GCA_000404065.3 of Pinus taeda. Lineage (NCBI taxonomy): Eukaryota > Viridiplantae > Streptophyta > Pinopsida > Pinales > Pinaceae > Pinus > Pinus taeda. The sequence continues at coordinate 61,804 of APFE030907767.1, read as the reverse complement.
CAAACAATTCAAAGCAACTTGTGTTTTCCTTTGTGGATGATAGATAAGAGAGAAGCAGAGAGCACCAACCTCAATCTTTCGCTTGGATCCTTGCTTGTTTCCTCTCTCCTTTGATAGAGCTTGCCGCTCCTTTCTCACTTATCCTGCTTCAAAGAACACCTGTAGAGGCAAAGCAACAAAATACCATCAAAGCATAGAGATCTATAATACCATAAACAATGCAGAATCAGAAGTACATTAACCATACAATTGCATTCACCATTACAATATTTACAAGTACGCAAGTATATGGAGGAAAACTCAAATAACTTTATTGATAGTAGAAGTAGAAGAGAGGATTACAAGCCAGCTGTCTGATCCAGCATCATCCTCCCAGCATGAAAGCCCTCTTCACCTCATGAAAAGCAAGATCATCCAACAATACAATGTCTCAAAGAGAAACCGACAACACTTCCTTATAAATTACAAAATTCCAGCCTCTGGATCTCTGGGATGAGGGATTCATTTATAGATATTTGCAGAGGAGTGAGTCAGCTTCTGGGTTTTTGATTAGTGTCATTCCATTGATAGTTATTGGTTCCACTTAGAGATTTCATGATCTCTTACTCATCCCTGGGCGAATTCAGAGAGGCAAGTGTCATATGAGAAGTTTCTAGAAGATTCTCTGGGTTTCCACTTAGCAAAATGTCTCTGCCATTTGTATACTCTTTCCCATCGCGCCCTACAGAAGACTCTTTCAGTATGTATCACACCTGGCCAGTGTTACAATTAGTATGCATCGCACCCTTAGCACTGAGCAGTCTGTATGGTCCAATTTTGACCAGTTTTGAGTGGTTTTTCAGGGAGAACTTCTGGGAAATGATGTAATCAATTGACCTTGATCTTTTAGGGTGTGGAACAACACTTTTAGGGGTTTAAGAGCCCTTGGTTTATCGACATATGTGATAGGGGTTGTAGTACCCAAATATGTCTATAACAGCTGCCCCCTAAAGCATGAGGTCGTAAATCTTCTGATGTCAGGTGAAATGCTTTATCATGAGGATCTGAGGTCTCTTGAACTGGAAGGTGACCTATATACAATACAATACATTATCTTCATATTATTTCATGATCTAGCTGAGGTGGGGATTCCCATGCTCAGCTTTATAAATTCATCTTTATGTATATAGGACAAATCATCGTCCGCTGTTGCAGACTGGTGGTTCTTGTTGAGCCATCATCCTTTAGCTTGGATGATCATCTGTGCAGCTACTGTGTACACTTGATGTCTTTATTTTCTTGAATATATCGCAGCCCGGATAGATGAAACTAGATCTGGGGTCTTCAAAACTTGTTCAATCTTCGCCCGATGTACAAGTCGATCCATGTGAAAAGATGTTCTGAAGTCGAACATGGAAAGACATCGCCTAATTACCAGCCAATGATGTAAGCTGTTAACCGGCACGAGAGGAATCACCGATAATGATAATGACCCTCAAGGTACTACAGTACAATTCACGTGGTGTGAATATAGGATCTGATGTCGAACACCACGCAAAATCTTTTGGTCGAAAGCCATTGATGTAACCCTATCGTCGGAAGTGAGAAACTTGCCATTAAGGCATGCAAGCTTCAAAGTACTGAAAGGGTCTAAGTCAACCTCTTGGATAATAAGTTTATGTCGACAAGAAGTGACCTGTCGTAGGAGGGCCTTAATGAATCCCACATCTACGACACGAAATGAAGCAAATGATTTTCTGGAGGTGAAAACAATCTCATGATACAAGGTTCAAGAATGGCGGCCACGAAAAATGGAGAGTGAAGGTATTGCAATGGATGAGGCATTAGCTGGGTTGGTGAATTCTCTGAACAACTTCTCTTGAACATATCGGCGACACTATGATGGATTGGTAGCGTTAACCCCAAAGATGGATGGTACGGAGGACCAATGGTGATGTGACCGGTGAACGAAATAACCAAACCCAACTCAATCATGGTGATGGAGTGAAAGTGTCATGTTCAAGAACGACTTGCTACCAATGAAGTTTTTTCAGTTTTCTTCCCTTTTCCCCCAGTCATTGCTGACCAGTACCTCTTTATTTTTGTCAAGCTTGAGGAGGATAACATCTGCTTGTTCTATAATTTGCCCTTCAGGCAAATCTGTCGCTATGTTTTAGCGAGCCTAGCGACTGTGAAACTCGCTCTTGTCCGGATGGACAAGTTTGTCGCTATTGTTTTAACAAGTTTAACGACAAAGATAACTCGGTCCTTTTCATGTTTAGAGAGTTTGAAAAGAGACGGAAAAGAAACTCCAGTAGTCCTTTTTCGTGGCATAATCCCTTAAGTCTGAAAAAGTATAAAATAATACAAAAGGGATGACTTTTCGATAGTTTTAGCGAGCCAAAATAGGCAAGCGCTTGATCTTTTTGTGTAATGATCCCTCAGGTCCAAAAATATTAAAATGTAGAGGAGGGATGGCGCTTTCCTTTGCTTTAACGAGCTGGAAAGGCCAGTAGCTTGGCAATATTTTCATATTTCACGAGTCTAAAAAGAGCTTAAAAGAGACTCGTTTTTGAGGAACGAGTGATGTATCTGGGTAGCAACTAGTTCTAGGTAAGTTTGGAACCTCTCAAAAACAGTAGTGTAACGAGGGTGGATAATAGAATCACTCATCGCAGCTGTTCCTCAAAAGGGTAAACAATCAAGTGGAGGCGTATGATCGGCTAAAAGAGTGGAGGTGTCGGTAAGAACACGACCAAGGCTTAAAAAGCTGATAGTAATGCGATCACAAAGGTTATTTACTGAGGTTGGATTCATTTTTTAATGAGCTTGAATCTTTAGAAACTATGCTCAGTGGCGGGTTTATTTTTTAATGATCTTGAACCCTGCGGTAACATTGCTCATGATAATAGTCAGAGATATTCAATTTACCATTAACACTGTATTCTTTCGACGGTCGTATAGCCTGTTCAATTACTCCATCAAATTGATTAGAAATGAAAATACATGCTTGAAAAAACGAGTTAAAAACTAACATCTTACTTGAACTACGTGAATAGAAACATAAAAGTAGTTTTATCTCTCATTTTTACCATTTCATTCAAATTTGGGATTGTTGGAGCTTTAGAGGTGTTTTCCCCCTTGAATTTCATCAGCTGATTTCGGGAGATCTAGTGGACTATTTTCTGCACCGTGTGGACCAGGTAGGAGCTAACCCTGAATTCTTCAATTACATTCCTTCCTTTTCTGATTCTGAGCAACTTTTCCTATTCTCCTGGGCCCCAGGGGTTTGAACAATTCATTCTCTCCCCATCGCACCTAGTATGCATCGAAAAGTGCGATGCATACTGAGCTGGCCATTGGCCAGTCAGTGTGCATCTCACTCTGTACATAGGTAGGGTGCAATGGGCGCAAGAGGGAAAGTTTATGCAGTGTTTTCTCATGAAATTTTTGCCTGTTTTTGCCCAAACCAGTATCCTAATTCATCTCTTGTTTGTGTTTTAGAGATTCATCAGATCAAGATGGTTGTTACATGGCGTGAACGCGAGCATGAAGAAGAGGACATGATTGCCTTACACGATTTGGGTATGGTTACTGCATTGCGAAACTGTGGCTTGCTCAAATTCTTCCGCATATCCAGCGTGAGGCAACAAATCAATTTGTTGCAATATCTTCTGGATGCATGGGATCTGACCAACCAGGTGTTCTAGATTAGAGGCAAATCCATCCTTTTGACAGTTGAGAATATCTACTTTTTGACTGGTCTATCGAGGCGTGGTACCCCTCTCTCACTATTAGGATTCGCCCGTGGGGGTGAATCCGTGAGGGATTATATTCGTCAGTTTTGTAGAGATGGATCTTAGCTGAGCAGGGATGGCAAGATCAGTGTTCGAGATGTCACCGATCAGTCATTGAGGACTATTTTATTCACCTTTGCTAGATTGGCTGGTAGCGCGGCTCTTCATTTGGCCAATAGGTCTTATATGCAGCATGCCCTAGAATGTCTCGAACCAAAGGTATTCAACTGGTGTGATGCAGTACTTATAGTTATAAAAGAACAACTTTCCAAGGTGAAGAATGGAAGGTCCAAGAACTTTGGTTATGGTTCCATTCTGACTGCCTTCACCTTGGAGAGGATTCCACTGATGCAGCCATAGTACATTTCACTCGGATTACCAGCACCGAGGGAACCACGGATGCAGAGATGGGTTCATCTCATGGCCAGACATGCTGGTCAGTCGCAGATTTCATTCTCTGATGCCTTCTTCGAGTGGTTTGACTGTCAGGAGATGGTTTTGCAGAGTATCCATACATTGGGATGGATTTCCGAGGCAACCCAGATTTGGCGTTATCGGCTGGCGAGCAGTGGGGTGTTATAATGTTCTTGTGTTTTTAAAAGGTTATCAAGACTAATCAAACTCATATATGTGTGCAGATATTGGATCAATGCGACCAACAGCGCGCCCGAGGGTAGCAACTGCTATTCTAGCAGGAGAGGCTGTAGGGAGGGCTGTCCTTCGCAATCTGGACATAGCAGAGACCCTTGCAATGTTGCAGGATCAGATCGAAGGTCTCAACCTTGGTATTTAGGATTTGAGGACTGACGAGTTACCTCTGAGATTACAGCGCCATACCACTAGCGTGCCGAGTCGATGGACTAGGTTGTTACGTATGATTGCATAGGCGGTGACTTGCTATCACCAGCACCATTAGTCTAGGGTGCTTTTCTACATTTTGATTTTTTGGGTCGTATGACCGATTTTGTCTTGGACACAGAACATTTTGTAAAAATTATATAAATAGTTATATACTTTTGATTTTTGGAGTTTTATTTCGGTTAAGTTATGTGATCCTGATTCAAATGTTAAATGAAATGTTTTTTCCTTTATAAATACTGCAAATGTCTATCTAATACATAATTTGCTAATGAATCAGTTAATGTGTTTAAGTTTCTAGAAATGTGCTGATATTGAATAGAATCAAACCACCTTTCCAAAATCTTGAACCTTAGGGACATACGATAGATAGCTGGATTCCGAACGGAATAGACGCCAGTAAGTTGTAGGATGACGAGTTGTGAATCTAGCCTGACAACAAGTCGGCGTATGCCATGTGCTTTGGCATCAGAGAGAAGTTCCATCAATGCGCTGTACTCATCGATGTTGTTCGTTGATCGCCCAATCTAGCTCTGTCGACGTATCCAACGAATGATTCCAATAGGTCCGACATCTGCAACAAATGCAAAGTGGATTACCTAACCAAAATGATCACTCTTGACGAAAACAAAAACGTAACAAAAGCATATAAAGAGATCACTACACTTAATCAAGCATAATAACGCTTAAAATACAACCCGTTTCGGGGTTGCGACAGTGGAATCCCATCATAATATACTAGCTCGTAGGCTCCTTTTGCTAATACTCGTTTACCAATGTAGGGGCCCATCCACAAAGGTTGGAACTTACTTGCTCCCAATTTATCGGATCCCTGTGCCTTGACTCGTTTCTTATGAGCTTCGTTAGTTAAAGAAGCATCACGAAGGGTTTCATCCAATTGGATTAGTTCCAAGAAACGAGCCTCTTCCTCCGAAGTTTCGGGAAGTAGATCGATTGCGAGCTTGAGAGATGAAATTTCACACTGAATCGGTAAGACCGCTTCCAAGCCATACACCAACTGAAAGGGTGTGAATCCGGTCGCATTTCTCACCGATGTCCTATATGCCCACAAAGCTGAGTACAAGATTAAGTGCCAATTCTGTTTGTGGACTCCAATCATCCTTTTCAGCATGCGCTTCAGGACTTTGTTGATGGCCTCAACTTATCCGTTGGCTTGCAGATAATACGAAGTAGAACTGTCGTGGGACAGTCCTAATTTGGAAGCCAATTCAACTATCATGTGATTGTGAAAATGCGATCCATGATCTGTGACTATAGCTTGTGGAAAACCAAATCTAGAGACTACATGATTGAAAAAGAAAAGAGCAACCATTTCGCTGCTGTTGTTTAATGTAGGCATTGCCTCGGCCCATTTTGTAAAATAGTCGACTGCGACTATGATATACCCATGCCCCCCGGCCAAGGTGGGGTTACATGTCATGAAATCTATGCCCCATTCGGCGAATGGCCCAACAACAACTAGTGGATGCAAAGGTGTGGGTGGTAGTCTAGTTTTGCAGTCGAAGATCTAACAAGCATCACAACTTCTGACCGTGTTTATGCAATCTTTGAATATAGTATTCCAGAAGTAACCTGCTCGTAAAATCTTTTGTGCCATAGTGTAACCAGATTGATGCCCCCCACACGTGCCTAAATGACAATCATTCAAGACTTTTTCAGCCTCCTCATGCATGAGGCACCTTTGCAGAACTGTATCGACACTATGACGGTAAAGGGTATCACCGGCGATCATGTAGTCTTTTTCTTGGTATCGGGTACGTCGTTTTTCGGAGCGAGAGGTATTAGGCCTAAATGTTTGGGTTTGGATATAAATCAATATATCTCCATACCACGGATCGCTTGACGATATTAGAAACAAAGATTCATCCACGATTGATGCTTTAGATGTTGAATCATTAGACGACAATGGGAGGTCATGTAGTAATTCTGCGAAAACTAGAGATTTCTTTGATTTGGATTTTGTGAATTCCAGATCAAACTCTTTCAAAATGGCTATCCATTTTGAATATTTGCCCCATAGTAATTGACACGACAGAATATAGGTCATAGGGTTGCAATCTGACAGAATGGTAGTTTTGCGAAAGAGGATATAGTGTTGAAATCTCTGTACTGCTTGAACAACTGCTAGAGCCAGCTTTTCAACATAGGAGTACTTTCTTTCTGTATCATTTAAGTTTTGGCTTAAATAATAGATTGGATGTTCAATTCCGTCGTCTTCTTGTATTAAGACCATTGCAATGGTTGTATCTGCTACAACAAGATATAGTTTAAAGTCCTTTTTATAGTCATGAGCGTACATTAATGATGCTTTTATTAGGGAATCCTTTAAAGCATCAAAGGAAGCTTGCGCACCCTGATCCCAGTTAAAGGGTACTTCTTTTTTCAAAAGACATGTATAACCTTTAGCAAGTTCGGCGTAATTTGGAATGAACCTCCTTAGAAAGTTCGCTCTCCCTTGGAGTTTCTTAATCTGAAGCAAATTTGAAGGTGGAGGCATGTTGATGATTGCCTGAACCTTACACGGGTCGAGTCGAATCCCGTCCTTAGAAACTTCGAAACCAAGTAAACGAACAGAACCGAAAAAAACACACACTTGTGTGGATTGAGTTGTATCTTGTAGTCTCGGCAACGTAAAAATATAGCTCTCAAATGCTGCGAATAATCAGTCTGCTTTCGCGAATGAGGCAGTAGATCATCAAGATATGGTTGAGTGATGTGCTTGATGTCATGGAAGGTGTAGTTCATTGCCCTCTAAAAAGTTTCCCTTGCATTCTTTAAACCGAAAGGTAGTTTACGATACGCGAATGTGCCCCACGGACATATAAATGCAGTCTTCAACTGGCCCTGTGGGTAGATGTTTATTTGATTATATTCGGAAAATCCATCCATGAATGAAAAGATTTCGCATCCAGTGCATTCATCAATTATTTGGTCGATGAAGGTTGTAGGGTATTTTTCCTTTAGACAAGCTTGATTTACATCCCTGTAATCAACGCACAATCTAATCGTTCCTTTCTTTTTCATGACAAGAACAACATTCGATACCCAATCAGTTAGGGGAACAGGGTAAATGAAACCAGCATGTAAAAGTTTTTCAACTTCCACCTTGATGGTAGCGGCTTTCTTCGGGTGAACCTGTCGAAGCCATTGTCGTACTGGTTTGACAGCTGGATACATCTTGATTTCATGTTCAACGATGCTCGAGTCAATGCCTGGCATTTCTTCATATGACCATGTAAAGACATCTCTGAATTCACGAAAGAGAGCGGAGTATATTTCTAGTTCTGAAGAAGAGCAAGATTTGCTGACATGAATATTCTCTACAACATTAGGTTTGGTCGAGATATTTATGGCGATAGTTTCTTCAATATTGGACAGGTTTCGCTTGGAACCCACCATATTTACAGTATTTGATAGAAAATAAAAAACTGAAGGATGATCAAGGTCGCTGGAATAATCTTCGTCGTTATCTTGAAGATGGGAATGATGGTGGTAATCTTCCCATGGTGCCTCTCCTATCATCATTGACTGAATGATTCCTTCGTCTGTAGAATGTATACGTGACCAAGGATCTGAAGAGGTGCCATACTTTAGAGACCTATCTATCCAAACACTTGATGAGTGTTGATTTGGGTTTGTCGCCCAGGCCAAGAAAATTGATTGCAACGAAATTTCTATGGGGCTTGGAGGCAATACCTGGCGATGATCCATGCTAACAAAATGTTCGGAAATCTTCTTAATATTTGCTGATGTAGAAGATACCATATTACAGGTTTCCACCATGGACACTTTCGCTAGATTGTTTAGAGGCGGGAAGGCAAAAGTACCCATTAAGGTAGGGTTTTTTAGGCGGCCTACTCCGACATTTTGAAGCGATTGAGAGCTTCCATGGATCATTGGAATGCTTCCCATAATTATTAACTATTGGGGAGAAAGGTTAGTTGGTCAACGATTGTAATTCTGCCTTGGAAAGGAAATGCAATCTTTCTAAAATATGTTGACACAACAACAACCATAGCATAAATCCAGGGCCTTCCCAGTAGGATATTGTAATCGAGGTTTCCATCGATAGCTTCGACTTCAATTTCTACTGTCTTGCCCCCCAGTTCAACTTGCAAGTTACTTAATATCCCATATGGCGTGTATGTTCTTCCATCGAATGCTTTTAATGTTGTTGATGATTGTGACAAGGGTGGTGAGCCTAAATTTTTCCACTAGCGCATTGACATTATACAGGTAGATGCACCCTCGTCAATTATTGTTCGATGAACAATTTTGTTGAGGGCTTTTACCTGTATAAGGAAAGTGAGTTGGGCTAGTAACTGAGGCTCATATCCTTTGTGGTTAAAGGCCACAAAATTGGAATCCGTTGGGTCAATCCCACCTATTGCAGATAATAAAGCTTGCTTTTGGGAGGGGCAATTTTGCAGTACTTCAAGTGTCGACATAGTGGATGGTGATTGGGCCAGATCCTTTACTATATTATAATTCTATGCTGCTCGAGCATGAGGATTAAATGTCGATTTATGTACTACTCCCTTTGGTGGCTTTATTGTTAGTTTAGGAATGATGGGTGGTACAACCTCTGACAAAGTTGTTGTCGAACTACTAAGTTGATCAGTAGCCTTGTTGTTGTTCAACATCTGTGGATTCCCGTAATATTTCTTCCTCGTCGATATCAAAGCATCGTTTTGCTGATTCAATACGGATAACATAAGCACTTGGGATGGGGAAGCATTATCGATAGCAACCATATTAGTTTGTGGGTTTGGAAACGGATCAGTCAACACTGTTGAGGTGCTCAAAGATTTTAAAAATTTCTTGACCTCAACTCGATGCGGGCAATATTTCGTCCAATGTTCTTCATTACATATGAAACATGGTTGACTTGGTTTCTTTCACCCAGTAGGGTTTTTAGAAGATTTTTAAGGAGATGTGTTTTCCTATTTCTTCTTCTTTTTTTTCCCTTTCTTCTTGCCCCCTGGTTGTTCGGTTCTTTGCCTTTGTCGGATGACACAACATTAACCTCCGAGGAAGGAAGTTTTTCATTTTCTTTTTTGGCTGGAAACTGCAATGGATTTACCAGTTTGAGCCTTCGTGGTTTGCGTACTTGAGGTACAAATCACGCCATCAGTGGCATGAGAGTCCTTGTTTGATTTAGGAGGGGGAGGAATGGAAAATTTTGGTCTGGGAGCGTCAAGAATTTTGTCATAGAGCGTGCCAGACTGAGTATAGATTAAGTCTAAATATTGCGCACGAGTAATAACTTGCTCTTCAGTGAAAACTCCTCCTTTCACCACATCTTTTGTAATAGAAGGTAATAATGACTTAATAAACCACTCAGTTAGACGCTGATCAGGAACATAGGTGTTTACCATTCAACGACGACATTGCCACTCATGAATATGATCAGATATGTGAGTGGCTGTTGTCTGCTTGAAATTGGTAAGGAGTTTTGTTCCTTTTTCGTACCTTCTGGGTAATTGAAAGTGGGTTAAAAAGGTAGTGGCAAGGGCGATGAAGTTATCAAATGAAGCTCTAGGCAATTCAATGTACCATTTCACGCTGGACCAGTTAGCGTTCACTGAAAAGGGCAAAGCCTAATCGAATCATCATTGAGGGTGTTGGATGAACACCACAAATGAAAAGTCATTACATGATTCGACAGATCTTCACCCAGATTTCCATTGAATTTAGGAATATCTGAAGGAAGTTTATGAGGAATCGCTGGCCACTAAGGGGCGTAAGCAATTGGATCATTCATTAATCAGTTCAAATCTGGTAATTCCAGAGTTGCTACGAAGGGCAACTGTTGATTCAGGTTTGGCGAAGCATACCCAGGATAAGATGGGATTGCTTGAGCAGTGGGTCTTTGCATACCAGCATAATGTATCTGATGCTGGTAACTTTGATAAGGTCGATGGGCATAGCCATTATAATATGGTTGTTGATAACCTCTTTGAAAATGCGGTTGTCCTTTACCTGAAGTGCCTTGTTGCTCAGGTCCTCGGTAAACTTGCTGGAAATTGGGGTTGTTAATATTGCACCAGCCATGGTTGTTGAACCATTTGCTGTTGCCCAGTACTGGATGACTGACCAAGATGTGGAGCCATAACACCTGTTTGAGCCTGAGTCGTTCCGGTTAAGGAAACACTAATCTAAGATTGTGGCGGAGTCGTAGAGACAAGACGCTGTTGTACTGCAACCTGAGAAATTTGAGGTTGACATACAACAGGCTGTGCTTGTACTTGCGACATAGTGACAATAGCAGGTGAAGTGGTAATATTCGACACATGGTGTGTTGGTTGCATTGAATATACAACCCTTGGTTGTTGAGGCAGTATTGGTATCCAACTGTCGGATGTAATTCCAGTTTGACTTGAATTTTGTTGTGAACTCTCATACTGTTGTTCACCAGGAGGGAACAATGAAAAAGCATACCGCCCCCCGTATGGTGGTAATCCAGTGTTCAAAGGATAGATGGGTCTTTGAATACTGGGTTGCCCAAATTGAAACTGGTATGCAGGATCAATTTGCTGAGCTTCAACATAAGAAATTCCAGATAGGGTCTCGGAAGAACCAATGGGAACAGACCATGTCGTCAAAACAGTCCTTGGGTGGACTCCATCTAGTGATTGATAACTAGTTGGGACAGATGGTATACCAGCGAACATCGTAGGAGTGGTAGCAGGAGGTTTTGCTGTGGCCGTATTAGATGACACAGTCCTAGATGTTGACGGTTGTTCAGACATATTCAGTCTATCCAAAAGATTTCCTAGAGATTCGACAGGAACTTGCGATGAAGGTTGATTGAAAGAACTAACTTCAGGAGTAGAAGGATATAAGTGGAACCCAGTTCCAAAATGCAACGGAGTACTGGATAGAAGATCCTCTACAACTTCTTCTATAGCAATCAGTCCAGGTGGAAGAGGTAGACCGTTAGGTTCGTAAAATATTTCTGGGGCCAAAGAAGGTATAACTTCTGCAGCGACAAATACTGGAGGGGTGACACCTTCTGAATTCTGGAACTCAACTCCAAGATGTTCAAGTGATTGAAGTTCAGTTTCTGGATCAGCTCTAGATGGAGCTATTTCAAGTATTGAGGCGTCTACCATTACACTAGGATCAGTTCTAATTTCCTCTTGTAACCACGAAACTTCTTCTGTAAAGGTAGATGTACCAGAAATGATCGGAGTAACTGTAGTCCCTGATGATGTTGAAAAACAAGTTTCAAATAAACCAGGAGAGGTGGACTCAGTTAAACGAGACCGTTTCACCCGGAATGGTTTTGTTTTCGGAGTCAAAGACGGTTGACTCGCTAGCCTCCGTGAACGATGGGGTTTTGATTGACTTTATTCCACGATTGCGGATTACTTGATCAACTCAAAATTAAAAGGGGAAAATGTTATTCCGAATTAAATGAATTTTATGACACTTTGACACAACTTGCTTTTAAAATTTTTAAGAGTCGAGAAAAAGCTAAAGGTGACTCTAGTCGCCTTTGATTTTTAATGAGCCCGAAGTGACAAGTGCTTAGATGGAACTTTTCTTTTAAGGAGTCGAAAAGGAACGAAAGTGACTACTCTGGAAATCTAGACAGAGGGATTACCAAACCAATCGCAAAACTGCAATATACACCTTGGTGGTAAATTAAGAGAATTACCAAGGACTTTACGTATGGCAGTCAATCTTCCCGAATGTTGTGTTCAGTGCATTGCGATTGATAGGGTGGCAGACACGACTTCCTAAGGATAAAGGATATCAGCCTATTGTGGTCTCCCAATATATATTAGACAGTACGGGAGACACAAGTCCGTACTGGCACTTGTCGTATCAAAGAGGAGGAATCAACCCAACCTTCGATGAAAACGATAGTTACCAGGCTTTACGACGCTGGAATACGTCTCTAGCCTAGACTTCTAGATGTTGTGCATTAGGTTCCAAAGCGTTTTTATGTTCATTGAGGTTTATTTTATAGTTGATATTTTTTAAGAAGTTTTCCTTTCAAGGTTCACCGTGTGATGTAGATGTAAAATTTCTAAATATGCAATCTAAAATGATAAACAATCGATTGTCTTTCTTTTAGCAATTAAAATCATAGCTACTAAGGAAAGAAGAGTAGGATTCTTTCAACAGAGAGCGGAGAGCACACACTAAATGCACTTTTCCTAAATCAATCTCCACATGCAGTCTAAATGCAAATGCACATGCACGTATTTGTTTTTCCGTTTCCTTAATATGAGAATGCCAAAAAGGAAAACTAAGTACAAATCTGAACTACTTTTCTTCAAAGCGACACTTTAGCCATTTCTTTTTCAAAACGAAAGGAAGACTAAGATGACACTTTCAATTTCGAATGGAAAACTACTTTCGGCACTTCAAATATTGACAATTCAAATCAAATACAATGGCAAAAGTACAATTGAATATCTAGAAGAGGAAGACTTTACGACACTCTTCTTTTCGACTCACAATGACATTTGCGACACTTTTGAATCAAAAGATGACAGTTCAATTAAGCTACTATTTGCAAAGGAGGATAGTAAATGATAAAAAATACATAAAAAAACATTCACATTTCCTCGTCAATGGAGACTGAATAATGTAAATGAAGAAGGCTTCAACAATGATATACTGATCATATGCAACAAAACTACTGAATAGAGCTGAAAACAATGAAGAAAAAACCAAATTCCAGAGAGGGAAACAGTCTCATTCAATCATCGCACCTGTCCTTAAGGGAAACATGGATGCATCTCACTTGCAGCACACGGGAGGTGCGATCCATCCAGGCTGCCAATGAGAGATAGTGCGATGGACCAGAGAACGAAACTGAGCTTGGTTTTTGCTCAAAATTTGCAGCTAAGTTCAATGATTTAGTCAAGCTATGATGGACAATAAACACAAAGTATAGGGGTATGATCTTATGAGGTTATTGAGCTACCACCAGGGCACTTAGGATGTTTGCAAGTCAAATGTTCAGTTCATAAACTAACCCAGAGATTGACTGAAGCAACGTTGATCTAATTTTCACTTGCATAGCAAGTGCAATTCGAAGGCTAGCTAGCTTAACTTCAGGTTCCGTCTGTAGTTTATAAAGCAAAAAAATAGAAACAAACAAACAAAATATTCACTCCCCAGTGGAGTCGACATTTTGTTTCCGGGAAAACTAGTGTCGCTATTTGATCTATTAGTCCCACTAAGACTGGTAGCTATCTTAGAAACAAACAATTCAAAGCAACTTGTGTTTTCCTTTATGGATGATAGATAAGAGAGAAGTAGAGAGCACCAACCTCAATCTTTCGCTTGGCTCCTTGCTTGTTTCCTCTCTCCTTTGATAGAGCTTGTGCTCCTTTCTCACTTATACCGCTTCAAAGAACACCTGTAGAGGCAAAGCAACAAAATACCATCAAAGCATAGAGATCTATAATACCATAAACAATGCCAAATCAGAAGTACATTAACCATACAATTGCATTCACCATTACAAGATTTACAAGTATGCAATTATATGGAGGAAAACTCAAATAAATTTATTGATAGTAGAAGTAGAAGAGAGGATTACAACCCAGCTATCTGATCCAGCATCATCCTCCCAGCATGAAAGCCGTCTTCACCTCATGAAAAGCAAGATCACCCAACAATACAATGTCTCAAAGAGAAACCAATAGCACTTCCTTACAAATTACAAAATTCTAGCCTCTGGATCTCTGGGATGAGGGATCCATTTATAGATATTTTCAGAGGGGCGAGTTAGCTTCTGGGTTTTTGATTAGTGTCATTCCATTGATAATTTTTGGTTACACTTGGAGATTTCATGATATCTTACTCATCCTTGGGCGAATTTAGAGAGGCAAGTGTCATATGAGAAGTTTCTAGAAGATTCTCTGGGTTTCCACTTAGCAATCTGTCTTTGCCATTTGTCTACTCTCGCCCATCGCACCCTACAAAAGGATCTTTCAGTATGCATCACACTTGGCTAGTGTTACAGTCAGTATGCATCGCACCCTTAGCATTGAGCAGTCTATATGGTCCAGTTTTGACTAGTTCTGAGTGGTTTTTTAGGGAGAACTTCTGGGAAATGATGTAATCAGTTGACCTTGATCTTTTAGGGTGTGGAACAACACTTTTAGGGGTTTAAGAGCCCTTGGTTTATCAACATATGTGATTGGGGTTGCAGTGCCCAAATATGTCTATAACAATGTCCTTTTAGGACCATTCCCTTCTTGGATTTACACATCCTCAAGGAATCTCCTCTTCGAATACTCTTTCCTATTAGATGCTCTCGAGACTACTTCTATGCTCATGAAGTATCGATCTTAGATGCTTACCCAATCCTCTATTCTTTCTTCATGATGTGAACACAAGAATAATGTGTCTATCTCTCTAACAAATCCTAGAAGCATTCCCTCTGAAACTAGGGAGTTATTCATAATGCTTGATGGTACACGAATATTCTCATACTAAAGAATTCGCATAAGAAGAGTCAGATTGGTAAGCCATCTCATAAGCTACCATTTCAACTTATACTAGTGCATCTCATTATATCAACAAGTATTTTCAAATAGCAAGGCCTTGACTAACAACTCTATCTCTCCACTATATTAGAGCACAATGTTGGGAGACAATGATTTATAAACACCTTCATCATTGTCTCTCAAGGCACATACCCCATCCGGATGTTCACAAGGTATGTCCTTTTAGGACCATTCCCTTCTTGGATTTACACATCCTCAAGGAATCTCCTCTTCGAATGCTCTTTCCTATGAGATGCTCTCAAGACTACTCTATGCTCAAGAAGTATTGATCTTAGATGCTTACCTAATCCTCTATTCTTTCTTCATGATGTGAACACAAGAATAATGTGTCTATCTCTCCTTATTAACTAGGGAGGATCTACTTATTCCTTTATATTAAAGTAATATACCCAATCTCCCTCTTAACTAGGGACTTGTTTTTGACAACAACAACTATTTATTCTTTTGTGGAGATCATGGTACCTTCCACTGCTGTAGGGCTCCTCTTTCTGCATCATCAAGTCATGAAAGACTTCAACTTCTAGATCATGGAGCCATCTTCTTCCATAAATTCTTCATAGGGATTCGACCATCTTCTCCATCACTTTCCTTTTTTCTTTTCAACGAAACATAGTGTTGAACCAAGTAATGTTAGTCATGTCATCCTTCTTTTCATCAAAAAGTGACCTTCTTTGTCATCATCTGGCTATCCTTCATACTGCTACCTCTTCCAAGCCATGTTCTTCTCAGAATCATCCATCCAAATTTCATGTGTACTAGTTGTAGAAGAATTTCTACAACCTTCTGTTGGTATCCCTGTTTTAACCCACCCAAATGTTTTTTTCTTTCAAAAATCAAAAGTGAACATTAAACTATAATTACTCTTTATGATGGCCCTTCATCATAACATTTACTTCTACAACATCAACATCCTTGCAAATTTACAAATCTATCTTCAAGACATTCACTACCAAAGTTTTCCTTCTTCATCATACTTATCATGTTATTCATAACTTATTTCATGAAGATGTCATATCCAATTCTTATCAACATCATATGCTAATTATCTATATCATCTATGTAGTTACATTCTCACGAACTCTTCTTTCAACTTCTTCACATACTACTACTTTTAGCTTCTTTATACATGGTTCCTTATTTATTGGAAACCTTATGGCCCACCTCCTTATAATCTTCAGGAGGTCATATAGTATTTTGATTCCATCACACCTTTATGTAGTATGCTAAATTTATGCCTTCAAATTTTCTTCATATGGAAGAGTCCTTTCTTCTTCAATCATGCTCATGATATAAATCATTCTAACTATTCTATCTGCAACTAAGTGATGACATGAATTTATTAAAAGTTACCAAATATATGCATACCTTTTCCTTTATGTGGTCATCTAGACTTCCTTTAGAAACTTCCTTTCCCTTGATTGAAGATGGAAAAATACTTCAACTTCAATTATCATGCTACACATTTCTGTCATCATACCTTCATCCTTCCAAACTATGGATCCCACACTAGATGGAATGTATACTATCTATGTAGCACTTGCTTCTTTAAGTAGGGATGATCCTTTTCAACAAATATTCTTGTGGAGGACATTGATGATCCTTTTTTCATATACTTCATTCTAATGATGAAGAGGTGTGATGAGTTCTTATCTTCCAATCTTGCTAGATGACTTACTTCAACTGTACAAATTGCTACTTCTGCTATTCTTTTGTGCTTCTAATATGATGCCATCTCAAAACTGCTACAATGCATCCTATCATAACTGCAATTCTTTCTGCCATGACTTGCTATCTTCTATAAATTGAAAATGAACTAAATGTATGAGAGACCTTTAATAGTATAGGTCTTTCACTTCTTCCTTCTTTTTCTTCTTCTCTTCTGGTTCTTCTACTTCTTCAGTCACATGGGCTTCACTTATTTCTTTACTTTTCTTGTTTCCCTTCTTGAATTTACAACAATCCCTCTTGTAGTTCCCATATTCATTACATTCATAACATTGAATTTTAGACATGCCAACTTTCTTTTGAAATCTCTTTCGAGGCTCAAACTTTTCAAACTTTTCTTTCTTCCTTGACATAGCCGCAAATGCTTGAGAGTGCTCGTTGGATTCAATATCATTCTTTGCTTTTAATCTAGTTTCTTCAATCTTACATAATTCCCATAGATCACTAAATTGTGTAGCTTCCTTCTTTGCATAGATGCTTGATACAAAGTTTCCCCATTCATCTGGTAGTGCATTGAGTACACAAGTGGTCATTTCTGGATCTGACATTTTTTCTCCTAGATCTTGTATTTGATCTTTAATTTGAGTTACCTTCATGAGACATGAAGCTACCCCTTCTTCCTTTTATACTTTAATTTTTTATAATTCGGTTCTTAAGGATATTATTTCTCCAACTGTACTTACAAAGTATAGCTCTACCAGTTTGTCATAGATCTCTTTTGATGTCTTCAATTTTTCTACGAAGGGAATGAGAAAATCCTTGATAGATTCAATGAGGATTCTTTGAGCCCTTATTTCTCCTTTCGTATATTTTGATAATGCTTGAGATTGTTCTTGAGGAGGCTTTGTGATGGATCCATTGATATAAAAAATCTATTCTTTTCTTCTATGCAAGGTAGTTTGATGTCCCAACAAGTTTATTGCTCTCCTTGCAGAAAGTAGTCATTTGATTTGTAGGTTGAGACATGAATATAAAGTACTTGACGAATGAATATTCCTACTTGAATATGATGTCTTCCACTAGAGTGTGAGATTTAGAATGAGGTAGGGATGATCTTGCATCTGCAAAATGACAATGCTTCTTCTTCAAGATGAGGATATATGTTCTTCTTGCTTCAAAAATGCTTGAGGTCTACTCTTTTCTCCAATATGAGGGAGATCACATTGATTCCTTTGATGTTGATGAATTTATTCTTCTTGCTTCCTTTGGATGATGATGTGGAATGTGGGAGGATTCCCAAGATGCTTCAAATATGTAAAGTCCTTTTTTCTTTGATATGGATGTAGGGTCCTTGAGGTCTTATTTTATTCTTTCAAGAGTTCTTCCTTCAAGATTATAGGGTCTTTGTGATGTGATGACTAGATCTTCTTGATGCTCTTCCTCTTATATTAAAACCTTATGTATCCTTTTTCAATTGAGAGATCTTCAAGCTACCTTTCCTTTCCACCTTAGCTTTGATCCCATGTTAAGAAATCTATTGCATCTAGAATAGGTGTGATTTCTCTAAACTTGATAACTACTTGTGATGTTATTTTACTTTAGTTTGATGTACTTATAACTTTATTCTTATTATCTTGATTATTATGGTTTTCTTATCATAAAACAACTACCAAAACATGAAGATAAATAGAACAAATGGACAGAAGATGTAGGCTGCTAGCCAGGGCCAAAACCTCTCATAGAGAGGAAAAATCACAAGAAATTCTTCTCTTCTTATAGAATCTTCAAATGGCGAATTCCAAGACCTTTTAGATACATGAGTAAGACCCCTACAAGACCAAGTCAACCATTTTTCAATTCAACAAAGTCAAATTATAGTCAAATTGTTGCAATTTCAGTCAAAATTCAAAAATTCACTTACTACAACAAAATACGGTCTTTATTGCAGACATTTACCTCTTCGGCCTTCCTGCAAATCTATCTTTTCACACATGTGGGTGATGTTAGGGAAGAATAGGGTCTTCTTCTTCCTTCACTAGACTCTCTTTTCTTTTAGGTAATGAGGCTTTCAAACTTGATCCAAATTTTGGCTTCTTTCAATAGATATGTAGTTCGGGCTTGTGGCAACAAAATGTGCCCTAATTCCTTCGAACTTGTGAGATAATGTAGCTCAAAATCAAACTTCCTTCGCAGTTATATATATTATTTTATATATTATATTAATTATATATATATATTATTATATATATATATATATAAATATAATGTTCATGGGAGGACGAATATCCCTAAACCAGTGAACAACTTCTTTAGCTTCAAACTTCGATTTCTTTTTAAAATTCTCCTCTTCTTTGTTATGTTTTAGACTTTCTATTTATTATCTCTTGAGCGAGCTTGTGATGTCTTTAAGTGTTAGGTGTCAAGTAGTCATCGAGCGACACTTAGACACAGGCACTATACTTGTATCTATCTAATTCATATCATCATACATATCTTACATTATCGTATACTATATATATCAATATATCGATATATTATATATATCTATATAATATATAATATATATAATATATATATATATATATATATTATATATTATATATATATATTATATGTTCATGGAGGATGAATATCCCTAAACATGGCCAATTTTTTCTCTTGCAGGCTGACTTGACCTTGGAGGGATACATTGACACATTTGACTAAAAACTAATTCGTTTGACATGATACAAAATGCCCAAAATGGTCTAATGAATATGACAAAGAATCTTTTGAATTTCTTGACTCTTCTCACAAATACTAGAAGCACATAATGGGTGCTTGACCTAGAATAATTTAACTTAGAGCATGAAACCCATGTTATAAAATAAAAATAATAATTTTATTTCTCTTTTACACAAAATATATATTAAATCAATAGTACATAAAATATTATGAAGACCGAACCTAGTTATATAATTCGACATTTTGGGTCCTAGACTTTTTTGGCCACTACAAGCCTCTAAATGATGTTTTTTGTCCATTCTTGGAGGAGGGGGAGGGGGAGGGCATCCATCTTGACTCTGAATTTTACAAACATTGAGAGGGATAAAATCTCTCAAGGTGCAAACCTTTCCTTGATTTTTTACTCAAAAAGAGGTTTGCATCTTGAGAGACCTTATCCCTCTTTTGAATTTTTTTTCCTAGCAAGAATGTGGCCTCTCTCTCTCTCTCTCTAAAGATGTGAAATTTATATATAATAATGAGTCAATATATATCCATCTTAACTCTGAATTTTACAAACATTGAGAGGGATAAAATCTCTCAAGGTGCAAACCTTTCCTTGATTTTTTTACTCAAAAAGAGGTTTGCATCTTGAGAGACCTTATCCCTCTTTTGCATTTTTTTTCTAGCAAGAATGTGGCATTTTTTGGGGGGGGGGGGGGGGGGGGGAAGGCTACACCTCTTTGGTGAAGACAAAACCATGTAGCATCAAAGTTGATATGAAGGCATGGGTAAAAGCCTATTATAAATCACCAATAGTGAAATGAATATAAGTTTAGCAACAATGTCTCAATAACATGTAACATAAGACTATTTAAACACTTACCTAGAACCTACAAAAGGAATTTTGGGTGATAATGATGGAAGGAGAAATAACGCAAAAAAAAACATCCCTAAGAAAAAAGGTCAATTCACAGCACTCCATTAAACCAATTGCAAAGAGGAGGAAAATTGGTGCTTGGAGTCTCAAAATCTTTCGGTGTAATCTAGAGATAAGAATATATTTTTGACAAACACGCAAAATCTAAAGTGCTCATAAACAATGTGAATAAAATAACCAATGACAACTGGGAAAGGCGGGTTGATTATGATGACATGGAAGAGGAAGCATTTAACTACTCAAAGTGCTATAAATGGATGAAGAATAGATCAAACTCGGAGTCTACAAAAAAACTCTGCAAAGGTTCACTAAATTGGGTTCTAGGGAAAATAACTTAGAACTGGGAAAATAAATCATGGAGTAAAAGGTAGTAGTGGTTATTTGGGGTTTGGAGCTTGATAAATCTTTAAGGTCCAATGGTTTCTCCATTCATTTTCATAGGGCATGTTAGGGCATTATTAAATATAATCTCTATAATGTGCTCATTTGGACAAGGAATAAGGACAAAGTTGGAGGAAGCATGAATTCACCCTTTATCACTTTAATTTCAAAGGAGAATTGATCCTTATATTTTGCTAGGTTCAAGTCCATTTCCCTTTGCAATTATGCGTAAAATATTTTGACCAAAATCTTTTTGAACCAGATAAAAGAATAAATCATGTCCACTACGAGCAAATTATAGACAATATTTCATTGGTCTAGGTGGTTCTTCATTCAAGCAAGCACTTTGGGGAAATGAATGATCATTAAAATTGATATAAGCTAATGCATTCAACAAAGTTTACTATGTATTCTTGTTTGATGTCCTTCACAAGTTTGGTTTTGCGTAACACATCATTCATTGGATGCCCCTAAATTGCATCCTATCCAATCATAGACCAACACCTTTTTCCCTAAAGCAAGAGAAGACTTCACCGAGCCTTCCCATTATCACCTAGGTTATATATCTCATTGGTAGAGAATTTAAGTCAAAGACTAAATCAAGAAAGGAGAACATGTAAACTTTAGGGTTCTCATAGTTAGGGGAGTTGAGACAATAAATCACTCTCAGTTTGTCAACAACACATTGTTCATGGGAGGCACCTTAACCATAATTCTATAAAGGTTAAAAAAGATCCCTGATCAATTCATAAATTCTTCCAAAGGAAAGTTCAATAATGTTAAGAGTCAGATCTATGGATGGAATATATCTCCTCATTTAATGTTTTTCATTTCTACAATTTTACAATTTCCTTGTGTACTCATTGGATTTTTTTTTAATATTTGAATATATATATCTCCTTCGTTGTCCCTTGATCTTGAATTATCTTCACATTGTTCAAAAAATGAAAGATAAAATGCAACAATAGGAGTTACAAGGGTAGGGAGGGTCACTTAAATTAAAGATGTCACCTCAACTTTTCCCAATTTATCAAG
>APFE030907767.1:23210-35941 GCA_000404065.3 Pinus taeda | reverse complement strand
ATATATATTAAATCAATAGTACATAGAATATTATGAAGACCGAACCTAGTTACATAATTCGACATTTTGGGTCCTAGACTTTCTGGGCCACTACAAGCCTCTAAATGATGTTTTTTGTCCATTCTTGGAGGAGGGGGAGGGGGAGGGGGTGTTGGGTAGGGAGATAAGGGTTTCAATGGAATTCCTAGTCTTAACAAAAGGTTGTAATCCTCAGATAGATATTTCCAACAAGTTTCTATTCACCCCAAATGAAGATTGTATGCAAAAGTTGCATCTTGGAGACGATGTACCAACTAAGCACCTTGAAGCTCACAGGTCTTTTGGTGCTTCATATTCTATGCTTAGGGTTTTGGAATTTTAGTGTTATTTCTTTATGTTAAAATTCCATTCTTTGGATCTCTTGTAATAGCTTTTGTGAATACGCATATCACCTATCTTTGTCTCTTCATAGATAATCTTTCACCATTCTAGCCAATTTGTGTTCTATAGTAGCTTGCTATTTTGTTTATTATTAAAAGTTCAAGTTTCACTATATTACTATGCTATCTGCTATATTTCTTTGTGTATGTGTTACACTCCATTTCTCGCCTTTAATTTCGTTCCTTATACAAGCTAGATTGGTGTTATCATAACAATATTTTCGTTGTTTCTTAGTGCATATTCTCAAAGAGGTAAGGGTAAAGAGAGTTGGGTTTTGAGCTAGTTTCATTTGGAAATGGTCACTCTCACTAGCCCAAGAAACCTCCCATGGAGAGAAAATAGAGATGATGGAATAAGAAATCCTATCAATCTTTTCCTTTAGGAAGCACCCATGTGATAAATGAATGAGATGATGGATAATTTCACCTAGATGCTTCAACAACTGCCAACAATAGCCAAGGCACCTTGAACATGAAAAGCTACAGATGTGTGATACCCTTCAATGTATAAGTTAAATTTGATAACCCCCTATTTTAAGGGTAAATATCTGCATATGCTTTGGAGAAATAGTTAAGTTTGTTAAAGGGTTATTACTCTGCACGGGTTTTTCTTGACAATGAAAGGTTCACCTTCTCTCTCCTAAGAGCCCTTACCCATGTTGAAGATTTGTGGGAAGGTTATTAGGAGAGACACAACGAAGATGTATATGTAATATTCAAGGTAGGACCAACTTGGGTAGCTTTTGTTGATGCTTTGAAGGAGGAATTCTACCCTGTAAGGGCTATGATGACTAATACATGAGATGGACAACTCCATGATAGGAGAGCGACTAGATGGTGTTGGAGTATACCAATATTTTCTTACTTCACACTCAAAATTGGGTATCAAGGAGCTCAAACAACATCTAGTGTTAAAGTATTATAGTGGCCTATATAGGTACATCCAAACATAGATGGGTTTATCAAACTTCTCTTCACTAGGAGTTGCTTATCGATATTATATCAAAATTGAGAAAAAAATTAAGGAAAAGAATAATGAGGGGTTTGATTCTATAAATATATCACAACAAAAGCTTGGAAAAGGTATCTCTAACTTACATAACAAGGGATATAGAAAGGAGAGCCAACCTCAAGATAACCAACCCATGTCATAAGCAAAGAAGGGTAACAAGAAGTCGAAGGAGGAC
This sequence comes from Pinus taeda, assembly GCA_000404065.3. Lineage (NCBI taxonomy): Eukaryota > Viridiplantae > Streptophyta > Pinopsida > Pinales > Pinaceae > Pinus > Pinus taeda. The sequence goes on along the minus strand of APFE030907767.1, from coordinate 34,335 downwards.
ATTAGAATGTGGCATGAGCTCCAAAAAAGTCCTTGGAACAATAATATGAATGTCACTTGAAACAATCATAGTTGGGAAAGCTTAAATAAAAAGAGATAAACTTTAGCCTAGATTTTTATTCATAGTAGAATAAATGAAAGCATATCATCGGTTCTAATTCGAAGTAGGATAACAGAAAGCTTAATGTTGATGAAATATTTGTGCTTACGCTTAAGGGGAAAATTCATTACAAAGGATTAGATTTTATTTTATTTTATTTTATTTTTTTATTTTTATTTTTATTTTTTATTTTTTATTTTTTATCATTAATTTCCATCCCATTTACAAGACAAAAATTATTTAAAAATGTGCTTATAAGTCCTCCATTCCATCACTGTGCAATACCCAAATAAAATAACATTGTCAAAAGATAACATATGTGTTAGTTTTGTTGCCTCTACTACCATGATGCCTTTTACTGAACCTTCAACTGGTGTAGAATTAATGAGCTTATTCAACCTCTCAACCTCTCAATTATTAGAAGAATTAAAAAATGGGATAGAGGAACACCTTATCTCAAACCCCTTCAAAAAACCCTTAAGGAATGCCATTGATAACCATAGCAAATGAAGCTGATGACGCACAACCCAAGATCTAATTAACCACTTCTAGTATCCGACCTAATGGAGTGGGTCTAGCTTGAGAAAAAATTAATTAAATTTATCATAGGAAATGTTTAACATCTCTTCAAATATATTCCCTAGCCTAATTCTGTCTCAAATAGGAGAACTGATGAATTTGGTGGTGCTCAATCTCAACCTGAACCAACTCCAAGGAAACATACCACTAGATCTTTTCTATGATGAGGCTTGATGATAATATACTTAAAATAACCATTACTTCCCAATTAGGTTACTTTAGAGATCTTTCATATCTAAATTTATTATCAATTTGGTTATTTGAAATAAGTCCTATCAAATTAAGTTAACTGAATAAGCTATAAGTCCCAGACTTGTCTCAAAATAGGTTGTTACGTGCCATACCTTTTGAATTGGGAGGGTTAAGAATGTTGTAGCGTTGGCTTCATTTTCAAACGATATCACTCACAAGATACCTACAAAAATAAGCCAACTTGAAATCCTATGAGCCTTTCTAGCTTATGACAACACTATCTGTTATGAAATCAGCTCACAAAAGATAGAAAAGATAGATGAACGCCTTAGAAATAAGCCTCTTCGAGGGGGCAACCTCCTTTACATTACACAAATGAACAATTCTTATATGATACAGATGACAAGACCTCCTTTCTATATATAGGAGTCTAAGTTGGTATGAGAAAGAGGACAAGGATCAAAGACTAGAATATTTTCTTCATCCTCTTCTTTCTCATCTTCTGATCTGTCAAGGAACTACCAACCCCTTGGCTTAGTGGATTGCCTCTTATTTTTTGCTCCCTTCCTTGCTCGTGGACAGGAATTTTGAAGATGCCCTATTTGAAAACAAGTTCAACAACATAATGCTATATTCTCATAGTCTAATAACTGTGTCCACCAAAATTTCTCATGTTTTAACATAATGTGATTAGGGAGACCTTTGCTTAAGTCAATCTCCACATATATCTTGGCAAAAGTAAAAATTCCTTTTAAGTTTCTATGTTTTTGAACTTTCCCAGAATGTTGCCGTAATCGTACAGAACCCGAGAGTTCCAAAAATGGAGGGGAAGGTTTTAGAGCTTTACCCACACCGACATTGTCATTACCACCATATTTGTTCTCTACGTTTTCCATGTCTTGCTTGTTCTCAAATTGTACAATGAAAAACCCTTTGGAGCACAAGAAAATAGTGCATTTTGTTGTCCACGAAGAGTGTAATCACTCTACAAATGGCCAAAAACCATTAAAAGGACAAATTATTGTTGAGGATTGTATATCATTGTGAAAAAATTATACCTCATGGGTTTTGATGTCCATTTTTGGAACCTTGTCTGTTTGCTCTACAATCTACGGGCTTGGAAAATTTTGAGATGGTTCTGCTTGTGTGGCCACCTTCCCTTTAAGCACATCTTTGAACATAGTGGATCCATTTTGATTTCTGGAATGTCCCCGCATTGTCAAATTTAATATTAGCATGGAATATTTTGTAACACCAGAAGATTCCAACCCATGGTTATCTTGGAGTATCTTTCCTGCATATCCAAAGACTTGGTAGATACTGGTATACCCATACTCCTCTAAATAATTTGCTTCAAATTTTTTACTAGATCCAATAATTTTTTTTTTTTTTTGACATCCCTATCCTCACAATCCCAATCAGAAAATTCAGGAGCGTGGATCTGAACTGAATAACAAGGGGCCCGAATCATAGATTCGTGGAAATATTGTTTCAAAACCAGTAGGTTGATGTAGTTCCAATCAAAAGCCACTAGATATGTGGACATATTTATCGAAGCGAAGCGAAACCCTAGATGGATGCATTTAACATTAATGTACTCATGCAGATGAAACTAAAGCTGCGAAAGGTTGTTGGACGAAAAAATATCATAACCTCCTCCAGATTTAATAATCACCACGTCTTCATAATCCATACACTGCTCAAAGCTCTAATTTCCTTCTCATATGGACGCGAAGACATTGTAGGCCCTCCTCTATGTTCAACATTGACTTGAGTTTGTTCTCCATGCCATGGAATAAGCCATTGGTTTTAAACGAGGTCACATACCTCGAAAATGGTGACATGGTGAGAAGCAGTTGAGGAGGTGGTGCAAGCAAAACTTGTGGAAGCATGCACCAGACGAGCGAGATAATTGAATCTCAAGGTGGGAGGTCTCCCCTTACCTCACTCCTCTATGGATCCTATGGAAGTGGGGGCTAGGTTCCTTCAAGATACCCTTAGCCTCCCTGATATTGCTATGGAGAGAGCCTGGTTGGGCTACGACTCCACTCTCTTCCTTAGGTTTCAGACTGCATCTGATCGAATCTGTACCCTCAGGGCTAAGTGGAAGTTGTTTTCTCTCCCCAACAAGATTTTCTTGGATGAGGACCTCACCCGAGCATAGGTTGCAAAACTTAAATAATCCAAAGAAAAGGTTATAGCAACACGATAGGTAGGGAAATGGATAGTTATCAGGAATCTTCGGGCAGTCATTTGGGACTCCTTCCCACCTGGATGGGAACCCCGAATTGAAGGTTCCAAATGACAGGCCCACTTAGGGAGATGACAGGGGACAATCATCTTTATCCGTTGTTGGAATGGCAATGGATCCTTCTGTTCATCGCCAAGACTTTTGTATGACGCTCTCAAATCAGCGGACTTCCTCTTCGTGATCGAGATTCATGCAATCCATTTTCGACCTCTCCCAGATATCATAGGTTACAATTGGTTCTCAATTTGTAGGCAGGAGACGAAGAGCTTGGGAGGGGTTAGAGGATCATGTGGAGTTACTTGTTTGGCTAGTGACTCAGTTTGAAACAAGGCATCTGTGGTAGTCAAAGATGAGTTTTCCAGGTTTATGTGGATTCAAATTAGCATTGGAGTCTCTCGTCCGAGGGCCATCTAATTGCAGTCTGTTACTTTCCCCCAACCTCTTTACATATTTCCATCCATAATGGCTCAAATGGGGACCCCTTTATAGACTTGTAGACTGGCATCACCCAATACTCTGCTGTTGGGGAAGTCATCCTCCTAGGTGACTTCAATGCTCATACAAGAGATCTCCAGATCCCTTTCCATGATCGGTCAGAGGATTTGTTTTGTACCTAGGGGATAGATTTAGATTCATTTGGGCTTCACCAGATGTCAAATGATTCTTTGGGGCCTGCAAAATTTTATGGTAATAATATATTGTAGTCGGGGGAATCACAGGAGTTGTTAATTCTAAATGGTCTTCCCTGTTTCCTAGATTCTTTCTTTTTCACGTGTCGGCCATATGGCAGGGGTGCGAGTGTTGTTGATTATGTCCTCGCTAGCCAGAACTTGCTCCCTTTTATTCGCCATCTCTCGGTCTCAGCCATCCCCCTTGATTATCATGCACTTCTTTCCTTCTCTGTCTAGTTTGACCCTTCCCTTCCACCCCATCCTTCCCCTCGAGGCCCACCCACCCCGAACCATCTTTTGATTTGACGAAGGCAACCTTGACATCTTCTCCTCTACTCTACACAAGATGCTCCAAGTTCGTGTTACCTCCCCACCCCCTTCCTGTTACATATTCTTAGACAAAGATATTAGAGAGGTCACTTGGGTGATGAAAAATAGAAAAGAAACCGATGAGGAAGGCTGCCATGAAGAGTTCTTTAAACATGGTTTCCGTGCTTTGGTTAGTTACTTGGATGATCTCTTCAACCATGCAGTTTGTGAAGGTTTTCCACTAGCATGGTCACACCACATCATCCATCCAATCCACAAATCAGGCTCCAGCTCAAATCCTAATAACTACAGAACGGTCATGGTCGGCCACCCGTTCTCAAAGTTGTATGCTACTGTTCTACATAGGAAGCTCTCCACTGACCTTGATCATATACAACTCAGAGCTAGGGGACAAGTAGGTTTTCAACCAGCTCATCAAACAACTTACCACATCTTCACCCTCCTCGCCATGATTGAGGAGGCATGACATCGCTCTTCAAAAGTCTACTACTGTTTCATAGGTTTTTGGAAAGGTTTTGACTCTGTTCCGAGGGAAGCCTTACTCCAAATACTCAAAGATATTTGCATCTCGGCTACCTTATTGACAACTATTACACACCTATATGAGTCCATCCTTGGATGTATTCGCATGGTTCATGGGATGTTTGATTTCATCTGAAGCACTATTAGGGTTAAACAAGCTTGTCCATTATCCACTACCCTATCTGGGATCTATATTAATGAGTTGGAGGCTTTTCTACAAAATCATATCCAGGACACTGATGGATGCCTTCTTCACCAGGTCATGATATCTATTCTACTCTTTGCTGATGATTTGGTCCTCCTCTCATCATCTCTAGAAGGATTACATAGGCAGTCGGATGCCTTAGATTTGTTTTGCAATCTTCAACAGTTGATGGTAAACCTGGGTAAAACCAAGGTTATGATATTCAATGGGGTGAAGAAAACTTTGTACCTTCAATTCCCATCTATAGGGGAGGAGGTTGAGATCACCAACATGTATACATACTTGGGGGTGAAATTCTCAGTTCCCCGCTTCAATTTGCGACCATCTCTTTAGCCTCGAATCAACAAAGGATATGGATCCTTAGCCCTTCTCGAGAGACAATGATTTCCACATCACTTCTAGGAAATCTCATCCAAGATGAGCCTCATGGGCACCTTGATTCATCCCACTTTTCTATATGGCTCAGAGATTTGGGGACTGTCTTTACTTGAGTAAGATTGGGCTTCAGTTGAGAGAGTCCAAACTCTTCTTCTCTGTCGCATCAATAGATGCAAACAGAAAATACCTCAACACTTCATACTTGTAGAGTTTGGAGATCAACCCTTTCGGATTGAGAAAGTCTTCAGTTTGGTCTCATTATTGCATCATGTCCAGGGATTTTCAGACTTGATAAAGAGTAGGGACCCTTACCCTTACTTGGCATATTTCTCTTCTGAGAATAATGCTCGTTCTACTCCCTCGGGCCGGGCTAGATGTGTGGTTTATAGGAGTTTTAGATCTCTTAGAGTCAGTGGGCATTCAGTTGGATCATTTCCATCCTTTCCGATATTCCTTAGATGATCTTGGTCACCTTCTACCTACTAGACAAGAGTTTAACAATATCATCAGGGAGGACATCTAGGAGGGTTGCACCTAAAGATGGCCTTCTACGCTGATCACTTCTTGGAGTTGAGATACAAGCTCATCATTTGACCCCATTATATGTTTCACCATTGGATGCATGCTCTTCACATTCCTCTAGGCCAGTTCAAAGTACGTTCTCATACACTTCGGGTAGAGACAGACCACCAAATTGATAGTCCAGACAAAATCTGTCAGGTATTGAATCTACATGAAGTAGAGACTGAGGTTCACTTCATTTTTGGATGCCCTATCTACTACGAGATCAGAGGAAGGTTCCATTGATTGTTCAAAAACTCTCAGGTCCTCACATAATTTTTCAAGTATCCTGATCAGAGATGTTTGATCCTATATATGCAGGAGACTCTTAGGTTCCGAGCGCATATTCTTTAGGCTCCCATCAAACCAGACCTCACACAGAGGATCATGACATTTTTCAGGGTACTACCTTCACACAGGGGCATAAAGAGAATGTTTGGTATCGTTTTATATCTAGACTCTAGACCAATAAGGATCCGTGGGACCTCACCCCTCCACACAAGACCTCAGTAGTTAAATTGTCTCAGATCCTTCCCTAGGATATGGACTAGGTCCTCTAGACCTCAACAATGCACAGACTCCCCTAGACAACGAGTTAGTGGACAATCTATACCTCCCATTAAACCTTCATCAGGCCAACAAACTTTGTGGATTTTTTTTTAGTGCTTTTCAGTCAGTCTTGGATGTTAGGAGAGATGGGTCTGATCCTCTTCGTTAGGGCATTCCATACATTGTATCTTTTATGATACTACATTGTACCTTTTATATTAATGCATTGTATTTTTTATAGGAGACCGTTTGGTTCTCCCGCATTTTATGGACATCATTGTACTCAACAGTCCATTTGACCTACTTTGTGGTCATTAGTTGGACATAAATAACTATCTATCTATCTATCTGTAACCCTAAAATCGATTTCTCCCCCCGCATCAATATTTCTTGTAGATAATTTAAATTATTATTTAACATTATATTTATATTAATATCTAGTTATCATTTAACATTTTGATTTAGAAGTGTTGATGTTGAGAGAAGAATGCCCTAGGGGTAGAGGGAACCCTTTGAAAAATCAAAGAAACCTTCCATAAGAGAAAAAAAAATTGTGTCTATAACATCCATTGCATTCAAATAAAATATGAAACTCTCTATTTATAAAAAAATTGGGACAAGCCCAACATTTAAGGAGGATTAGTTGGACAAATAATTATTAAAAATAATGAGAGGAGGGGGATCAATTTTTGTTACTTTAGCCATTTTTAGCCTTTAATACATCAGATGATTAACCATCTTAATTAGAAATAAAATATGAACACAAATATTTAAAGTGGAAACTCAAATTTCAATAAAACCTCTTGCCAAAGATTCACTATAAAATTTTAATTTGTTAAAAAGATATAAGCAATCACTTGTGAGGACACCAATTCTCTATAAACATTGACTTATGTATTTTGTAAGCACCAACCTATAGGATACTCCAGTCCCCTAGTTGAGCACCAACTCAAAAAATTTGTAGGCACCAACCTAAAGCTTTAATTTCCTCCTTGGATATTTCAATAACTGATTTTGGACCATAAGTAATTCACCTCCTTGAGAGGGTTGTAACCCAACCAAGCTACCTTAAAATTTTCAACTTCGACCTTGATCACAAATACCTGTCTTGCTCTTTTGTCTTGTCGTAATCCTTTGCTCAGACCATTGAAGCTTCACTTCACTATTACACCTAATGTTATATTAGTTGCTAACTTTATAGGAATTTCCCAACATGAGAATGCTTGAAGCTTCTTCACAATGAACTGTCTCTTATCCTCTACCCCTTTTCTTTATGATTTTACACATAGGATATGTTTTCTCCTTATACTCTTCCATTCCTCTTGCTTTTACTAGTCCACAATGATAACATATCACACCTCTTCTATTATCAGATAAATCATTCTTGCAAACAAGACCGATCTCCCTAGGTCCGATATCCAGATCTAGAACAAAACATGACACAAATATATAGTTTTCCCTAATTTTATTACAATTAGATGAAAACACTAACGAAATGAGAGAGATGAGTGATCCATACGTGTTTATCGAAGTTGGTCCTCACTAGTTTCTTGAAATGCTGTAGCTTCCAGCCTTGTCTTTAGTTCTCACAAATAAAATACATGTAGAAAACAAAAACAAACTAGAATAAAATCACATCTAATCCAAATATAGTTTGACAAGGCTTATATATATGATCAAGGAAATATATAAAAAAATTATTAGACAAAATAATTATTATCGGAAAACAATGTATGACTGTATTATCACAAGGAAGCGATTACAACTTGATTCTTTGATGTTGTAGAGTCCCCTTCCAGCTATTCTTCATCTCAACACCTTGCTTTTAAAATCTCTGGGATCATAAGTTGAATACATTAACAAAGTTCCAATGATAATCTTAGAGCCAAAGCCTTTTTGAAATCAACCAAGAGCTCTCTCTCAATGAAATATGGTTGTATTTGTAGGCTTAGAGGAGGATATGAAGAGGAGGTTATGATCTATCGAAATTAGGGCTGTAAGTCAGATCCAAACAGATCAAGATATATTCCATCCATCAGGCTTATCTTCTAGCCACTTCTCATTCTTTTTTATTTCTTTATTTGTAAAAATAGTGTTTCACCTTCCAAATGAGAAACCGGCAACACTGATGCATCTCATTTTTGGCGTAAGAATATCAATAGGGTTGAGACCCCGTGTTTGGGCACAAGGGAAAACAAAGTTCCACTGTAGTAGAGCACAATGCCAACATTTTCACCTTACCTGAAAAGGATAAGGAGTCTCACTCGAGGCGTGTCGCGACCTTAGTTAGAAGGGGTTGGAAGTCTAGTAACGGGGAGAAGTCACAAGAGGAACAAAAAGGTCAAGGAGTTGAACTATATCAATTATATAAATTAGTCACAATAGATCATGAACATGCATAAGAGAAATACGACACAAATATGATTCTATTAAAAATTTTAAGAAGTTAGACAACCTTTCATGCACTACACAGATATCCCAACAAAATCCCTTTTCTATTAATTCATATGGCACTACAATATTACATCTTGCTCAAGAGCCTCATATCAACATTACAAATCCATCATAAGAGATCAATGCATAACCACATCAATAGAAATGTGTGACTCAACCAGCTCCATAACATCAATTCGGTACCTTCTCTCCCTCCCTCTTCTTTTCCCGACACCCTTCCTTATAAATCCGCCCCTGCTTGGACTACCAGTTCCTTCTTGGAGATTCCACCTTCTTCCTCGCTCAAATGATTCTGTTGCTTGGTTGTCCTTATTCTTCTCCACTCCACTATGGCTTTCTTCCTCCACCACTCCTACGCAACTGATAGTTCTCCGCGCATTCCTTCCTTCTTGTCAATTATCTCCCTTACAACTTCCCAACATCTATCTCCATAAAATATCATCAAACTTTTGACCTGTTATAAGCATTCTTTAGTTACTCAAAACAAAGGACCCAACACTTACAATTATGAAACTTGTGATAATTAGCTATGTTGTATGTTTTCAATGTGAAACTGACGACATCCTCTTGAATTAGGGTTTTCAAATATATTTGCGCGATATTTTGATATTTCAAGGAGAGGATTTTCTTCCATCTTCTTTAGGGATTAATGGAAATAATGATTCAAATGATGACGGATAGGGGTATGACATTAATTGTCATGAATGCGACAAAATAATGTGTAACAAAATTCCCATTAAAGTATGAAGTTAGAAAAGGAGTGATAACTGAATAATTTATTGTCCAAAGGCATTGAAACAAAGAATGGATTGGTCGGAAACTTACCAATAACAATCAAGTAGTTACAGTATAATAGTATCATATCTAACGTAGGAATTCCTAGACTTATAATATATGTGACTCAAAGCATAGTTTTCGACATGCAAAGATCCACGTTAGCTGCGAAAGGAGTCATGGTCTCTAACATACATCGTGGATCCATGCCCAAATATCTCGATACAAACATAACCACTATACATACATCTTGGATCTATGCAACAATAATAAATACTCAAAAGACTCCATTTCAACCTAGATTTAATATATAGGATCCAAGGTCTTTGTCTCTATGTTTACATAGTACGAATATAACCATGCGAATAAATGTGTTGAGGTTGAAAATGATAGAAACAGTCTGATTACTTGTCCATGATGAAAACCATTAATAGACGCAAGAGAAACCACCAATAATGATAATGCCCCTTAAGATAATCAAGTACATTATATTAAGTGTGAATATGTGATTTGAAGTTAAACACTCGTAGAATCATTTGATCAAAAGTCAATGATGTAAACCTATCATCGAAGGTGAGGAAACTTCCCATTAAGGCATACAAGCTCCAGGGTACTGAATGGTTTCTAAATCAACTTCCTAGATAATGTGTTGAAGTTGATAGGAAGTTATTCATTGCGGGAGGGCATTGATGTATCCCCCATCAATGACACAAAACATGTACAAATATGTGAAGTAGAACATAACACAAAGTGATTTAGGTTTGACTCAAGGATGGTCGACATGATAAAAGGATTAAGAAATGCAAAAAATGGTTAACTCAAGTTGAAATTATCTTGAACATATTGACGACATGAAAACTATATTGGTAGCAATGACTCAAAAAAGGGATCACATGTAGGTTTTAACCCCGTACAGAAATTACCTGCATATGAATTCTAAAACATAGAAAATAAACAATGCGAGAGTAGAAGGCATAAAACACATACACGCAGAGACAGAGACTTTCCCCTGGATCCCAAAACCGGGCTACCAGCTTGATTTTTCATTATGTTCATTTCAATGTTAAAATACATATTTATACATGCAAAAGCGACTGTAAAAAATCATGCACAAAACCATAGGTAGGTCCGCCCAACCTAATATATGGTCCAAAAACAAAATTTTCCGGGGGGCTACCCCGGGCCCCATAAAGTGGGGTTACCTGCACCCCTCAAACCCCTTGTGACCCTCCCCGCTACACAATCGGTGCAACGAAGGGGGGGCTCCGCTCCCCTTCTAACCCCCCGGTTAACTACATGGGCTAGTCATGGAAAGAATATAACACAACCCAACATTCTCCCACTTGTTGTTTTCTTTGCACAAGGGGCCACAAGAGAGCTTATTCATTTATCCAACCCTGTAAAGACCATTGTTTCTCTACACCAAGATAACTTCTTATAGCTCACAAATTTTGTCAATGCATCTGTAGTGTTCTTCGAAGTGTCCACCTTTACCAGCAACACCTTTTTGTCTTCTATCATATCCCTCACAAAGTGATATTGAACATCAATGTGCTTTGT
>APFE030907767.1:0-22208 GCA_000404065.3 Pinus taeda | reverse complement strand
TTTGAACAGAAAACATATGGACTATACTTTTCTGGCTACCTTCTTTCTCGAACTGATCTTCTCATACCCAGAGTTTGTGGCTCTTCATCTTCTAATTCCTCCTCTGCTGTAGAGTCTGATTCTTCCTCCTTTAACTCAAACTCTACCTTCTCAGGTTCCTTTGGTTGGAATTCATGTTTAATAACATCTTTCACCTCTCTGAACACCAAATCTCAATTGTACACAACCTTCCTTGTTACTGGGTTCCAAAACTTATAACCCTTTAAACCATCCTTATACCCAATAAAGATGCACCTTTCAGATTTACTATCCAACTTGGTTCTTTTCTCCTTTGGAACATGTACATATTCATCACATCCAAATACCGTCAGATGTGAAAGAGAAGGTTTCTTACCAGTCCATACCTCTTGTGGAGTCTTATCTTCCAATGTTGATGAAGGTGATCTGTTGACTAGTTAACATGCAGTCTCCATCACCTCTGCCCAGAATTCTTGTCCTAACCCGGCACCACTGAGCATGCTTCTTGTCCTTTCCATCAACGTCTTGTTCATTCTTTCTGCAACTCCAATTTGTTGAGGTGTATATGGAGTAGTCTTCTGCTATGCTATACCACACTTCTTACAGAATTCTTCAAATTCCTTACTGCAAAACTCTCCACAGTTATCTGTCCTTAGCACCTTTATCTTCTTCTCTGTCTGGTTTCCACCAGAGCCTTAAATTCTTTAAACTTGTCAAAGACTTTAGATTTCTTCTTAAGGAAATATATCCATGTATTTCTTGAGAAGTCATCTATAAATGATACATAGTACATAGACTTACCCAGTGATGGAACATTCACAGGTCCAAACACATCAATGTGCACAAGCTCTAATATACGTTTTGCCCTCTTACCAACAGAGGGGAAGCTCACCTGATTTTGCTTCCCATATACCCAATTTTCACAGAAATCAAAATCCAGAGAGCTATTACTCATACCTTCTACCATAATTTTACCATGAAGTATTCGAAGGCCCTTCTCTCCAATATGTCCAAGCCTTTGATTCCACGACATGGGCTTCTCTCCAGAGACCACTAGATTGTTTGCTCCACTTTCAGGAACCACAAAACTATTGCACCCATCAATAACAATTCTACTTTGCAGCTTGTACAGAGTTCCAATCTGAACTCCCTACATCAATACCCATTGCTCCTTGAGCCATTTTGCAGGTATCCTTATCGAACACTGTTTTTACACTTGCATCATCCATCTTGCTTACGGAAATTAGATTTCTGGCTAATGTAGCAATATGCAGAACACCTGAAAGTGTTCTAACCCTTCCACCTTGCAACTTCAACTTTACTTTTCTACAACCAACGATTCTAGCCTTCCTGTCATCCCCCAAGAAGACATCACCACCATCATATTTCTCATAGTTGCAGAACCACTCTCTATGGGGAGTGAAGTGAAAGGATGCACCTGAGACAATCAACCCTCCCTCATGATCTACATGTGTACTTGAAGAAGCCAAGTACACATCCCCACCCTCATCGAAGTTGGTTTTCACCTCTGCAGAAGGAGCATCATTAGATCTCTTTCCTTTATCAGGGGCTTTAGATTTACAGTGCTTTTGTAGTGCCCTTCCTTTCCACATTTATAGCACACCACCTTTACAGGTTTTCCTAGAAATATAGATCTCCCACTCGATGACTTATTTTTGTTTCTATTTTGGGACCGTCCTCATACAGACAAGGCATCACCATTCTGGCTCTCCATATTTTTTTGTCTCATCTCCTCCATCAACAAGGATGAGACTATTTCATCAAACTGCAAGGCAGTCGTATTACTACCTATTGCAATAACCAGACTGTCCCACGAATCTGGTAGAGAACACAAAAAACTGATGCACTTATCTTCATCTGAAATTTTAATATCAACAGATAATAACTGACTTACCATAGTGTTAAATATGTTCAGAGGCTCTGTCACCGAGTCTCCATCTTTCATCCTCAGGTTATACACCTTTTTCCACAGGAACAATTTATTCACCAGAGACTTAGATTGGTATAAAGTCCCTAACTTGTCCACAAAGCCTTTGCCATAGCTTCCCCTGATACATTCAACAATACTGAATCTAAGACACACAATCGTATTGTGCTCTTTGCCTTTCGAACCAACTTCTTCCATTCTTCATCAGACACTGCTGTTGTTTTAGTACCCGGATCTACCGTGATCCACTGATATTTATCCACCAACAGATCCTCCATCTTGAGTTTCCACAACTCAAAACTCTGACCATTAAATTTTTCGATCTCTATCTTTCCACTGCTCGCCATCTTCTTTCACCACCAGAATCGATCTCCCAGATCTCCCACTGAACAGCCACAAGCTCGAGCAAAACCCCTCAGCAACAAAGGCGTCCCCTTGAAGCCAAAACTTGCTCTAATACCAAATGTAGATTTTAACCCCGTACAGAAATTACCTGCATATGAATTCTAAAACACAACAAATAAACAATGCAAGAGCAGAACACATAAAACACATATACACAGAGATTTTCCCCTGGATCCAAAAATCAGGACTACCAGCTTGATTTTTCATTATGTTCCTTTCATTGTTACAATACATATTTATACATGCCGAAGCATCCAGTACCATGGACCGAGAACCATCGCGTCCAAAACCATGGACCGTAAAAATCATGCACAAAACCATAGGTAGGTCCACCCAACCTAATATAGGGTCCAAGAACAAAATTTTTTGGGGCGCTGCCTCGGACCCCATAGAGTGGGGTTACATGCACCCCTCAAACCCCCTGTGACCCCCCCCGCTACATAATCAATGCAATGAAGGGGGGGCTCCGCCCCCCTTCTAACCCCCCTGTTAACTACGTGGGATAGTCGTGGAAAGAATATAACACAACCCAACATCATAGACCAAAATGTAAGACTTTTAAAGGAGTATGATCAAGAATATATAAGCGAAGTTCCCAGCCTTGACATAAGGAGTGAAAGGGTGTCATGTTCAAGAGAAACTTGTTGCCATAAAATGTGTACATATTTTAGATATTCCCTTCCCAAATTTCCCCCACCATTTCTGGTGAGTGCCTCTTTATTTTTAAGCAAGATCGAGGAGGATAACATATGTTCAAAATATAAGCTTATTCTTCAGACAGGTCCTTTGGAGTAGTTTTAGTGAACCATAGTAAGGAGTGGTATGGTCGCAACTTACCGATGGATCCTAAGCTGTCCAAGTTTTTTGAGTCCAATGAAGGCACAACTTGACGTCCTTTTCATATTTAAAGAGTTTGAGAAATAAAAGAAAAGAAAATCCAAGATGCTATTTTTCCTTTAGATTTAGCGAGTCAAAAAAAGTATAAGGATAACTTGTTAGATTATTTCAACGTAAAATTTTAACGAGCTCAGAGAAATTAAAGTTCGATGATTTTTCATATTTAGAGAGTTTGAAAAATCGAAAAGAAAACTCCACTGAGGATATCTTTTGTAAATTTATTGAGTTTGAAAAAGAAAAAAAAGTATGCTCATGCCAAAAAATTGTGTTTCATTGTTTAACATGTAATCTGCACACACTTAAATTACCAAAATAATCATATATGCCCAAAAATATACTTAAAAATGGAATAAGAATGAGATGCACTACGAAAATTAGACAAAATGATAAAGTAAAAAAAATTAAAAATGTTTTCATGCCTTTAAAAAGGAGAAAAAGTCATTTTCTTTTACCATATGATTTGTACTAACCTCCAAAGTGGAAAAGCCATGATTTTTAGCTTGATCTTCACATAGAAATTTCAGGCACTCCAGTGGATAATTTCAATCTCATTTATTCTAGGTAAGAGATGTTAATCCCCTCTTCAATTTGATGGATTTATTTAAAGTTTTCTTGATGATTTCAGTTGATTTAAACCTTTGGGGGAAAATATGCCCTTCAGGTTTCACCAACTTCCCATATTGGGAGCTGCAACACTATCAAGTTGTCGCAGGTCTTGAACGGGAAAGGTGTGACACTATCACACTATTTCTAACTGGACAAGCGTGACATCCCCAAGGAAAAAGGGATTATTAGTATTTAAGTAGAAAAAATAAAAATTCTTCATGCTAGTTGGCTAATAAGTTTTCCCCTTGATGTTTATAGGTTGTTTGATCAGTAAGATGTTAGAGTGGAGAGAAAGACAACACAAAGTGGAATATGTTTTAGCAACCAATGATCCAAACACATTGTTTTCTCTTCATGAATGTGGTTTAATGATTTTTTTCTTGATTCCGGGCATGAGAACTTAGTTATAGTTATTGGAAAATTTAGTGAGGATGTGGGATGCAAATGAGAAACTATTTTAAGTTGGTGTCCATACCCTCACTATTGATGTGGAAGATATATATATTTTTTACTTATCTCTCAAGAAGAGGAGGCCGAGTTTCACTAGTCAGTTCAAGAGGAGGCAGTTAAATTACTGATGAATATATCACCCAATACTATTATGCGGGAACAAGAAAAAAATGGAAAGATTTTTATTAAAAGTGTAATGTATCTTCCACTAAGCGCTGTTTTATTCACTATAAACTACATTGCAGGAATCAAAACTTTTCATTTGGATACCAAAGCAAAAAATTCAATATGCATTGGAGTGTATGGAGCATACAATTTTCAACTGGCGTGAAGGGTTAGTAATAAACATGAAACATCAATTGACTAAGTGCAAGACAGGTCGACTAAAGCAATTCGGCTATGGGTCCATTTTGGTGTCCTTTTTCTTGGAAAGGGTGCCCTTGATGCATCCACAAGGGATATAAGTGGACGATCTTGTACCAAGAGTACCTCGTATGATGATATAAGTTGAATTGATGGCACACCATGGAGGCAGTCACCATTCCTCATTTGGTCTTGCAATTTTCATATGGTTGCAAGGCAACTAATCATGATCAAGGATTATCCATATGCATGCAAAAATTTATGAGGAGATTAGGATTTATCTCTTCTTTAGGGATTCCAGTGGAATGCATCGGGTAAAAAGGATTTTTTGAAATATTTTATTTTTATGTATTTTTTATTTTAATTTTTTTTGTTGTGTTAAGACTAATACCATTTTGACATGCAGATATTGGACCGATTCAACCAATTTGGATGTCATAAATATATATGTGAGGTCAACAGGTTGGATAGGAAATTATGACCATGAAACAATAGAGAAGCTCCAAGAAGTGGATCAAAACCTTGAGGGTCTTACTTAGGGTATAACAAATATGTGGATGGAGAATGTGCATCGATGATATCAATGCCATACAATTGGGGTATCAGAGTGGATGAGACATTTTCTTCGGTGAGTGGCTCAAGCAATAGTTTGCTACCACGAACATCATGGGCCTAGGGATGATTAGAAATACTACAATTAGATTTTTTTTTTACTGGCATGTATAAATATGTAAAGGCGATGGGTCTTGAGTTGTCTCAACACATTTTGTAAAAACCTTTTTGCAAAACTATTAATGAAAATTGGTTTTTATTTTGGCTACTATCTTATGAGATGTGTTAATGTTTGGAATTTGCAAATTTCAAAAATGTCTATGTAATACATAATTGGATAAAGTGTCTATTAATGTATTAAGATTTATTGGAATGTGTTGATATTCTAGATAGTTAAATTTTCGTTCCAAGAGACAAACCCTTAAATATACTCGTAGAAGAGTAGGAATTCAGATGAAATACACATTGCTTAATTGCAACACAATGAGTTGATAATCAAGTTGAACAACTAAACACCAAAAACTAAGGGAAATTAAATTGAATAAAATTTCAACGACTGCAATATACTCCGCGATATTATTAGTTGTATGATCAAGACATATACCATGTAAACTCACCAACTCATAAGTAGGAGTATAGATTTCCCTTGCAACAAATGCAAGGTTCCTGAGCATTGTGGATAACACCATCGACAAAGCCAATGTAAGGTAAAGGGAATGCCGACATCTGCAAACCAAACACAATAAAAGATAAACAATGAAGGACATAAACCATTTACAAAAAGAAAAAATGCAGCACACCAAAAATACTGTACATCAATACACAAAGTACTTATGTAGAAGGATTATAAGCATAGTACTTTTTAAGGTAATGCCCGTTTCTAGGCTCTCCTAATGTAATTCCATCATAATTGACTAGCTCATAGGAACCTCTTTCTAATACTCATTTTACTATATAAGGGCCATGCCATATGGGCTCGAACTTATTGGCTCCCACCTTATCGTGTTATTGATCATATAAAAGGACCAATTCACCTTTTTCAAGGACTCTAGGTTTAACAATTTTATCATAATAAGCTTTCAGATGCTTCTTGTGAGCCTCATTAGCCAAAGTGGTGTTATGATGAGTTTCACCTAAATGTGATAAATACAAAAGACATTCTTCCTCGACGAAAGTAATAGGGAGCAGTTCAATGACTAGTTTCAAAGATGGGATCTCACATTCAATATGTAAAACAACTTCTAAGCCATATACTAGCTAGAAAGACATAAAACTAGTGTTAGTTTTAGTAGAGGTTCGATATGTCCATAATGCCGAAAAAGGAATCAAGTGCTAATTTATTTTGTAAATCCATATCATCCATTGAAGCATCATTATGAGAACTTTGTTCATTGCTTCGACTGGACATTGGCCTACTTATAGTAATGCTGAGTTTTCATGTCGTAAACCCAACTTGGCAGATAATTCAGTCATCATAGAGTTTTGAAAATGAGGGCTATTATCAATGATGATGGATTATGGCACACCAAATCTAGTGATAATATAACTGAATATGAAAAGTGCTACAATTGTCCCGTTATTGGAAAACGTAAGCATTTCTTCAACCTGTTTAGTGAAATAATCCACGACAATGATAATTTACTTGTGATCCTCAGTTGAGTGAGGGTTACATGTCATGAATTCAATGCCCCACTTAGAAAAAGGGCCAAAGGTAACTCTAGGGTAAAGTGGAGTAGGATGTGTGTGCATTTTACAGTTATGTATTTGACACAAATGACATTTTTGGACTGCGATAATACAATCTCTAAAGAGAGATGTCCAAAAATATCTAGAATGTAATTTTTTTTAGGTAGTGGCATATTTAGACATATGGCCACCACATGCTCTAACATGGAAATCATTAAGAAAATTTTCGGCTTTGTCATGTGTTAAACAACATCAAAAAACAATGTCAACACCACGAAAATAAAGGATGTCACTGACAATAATATATTGTTGAGATTGGTAACAAATTTAATGATGTTCAATGTGTGATAAGTCTGGTTAAAAGCTTTGGGTTTGGAGATATACAATGATATATCCATACTAGGGATTGAAAGAACTAATCAGAAAAGGATATTTTTCAAGGATTGGATCTTCTTCCACAATTTTTTTTTAGTGTAGGGAAGGTTACAAACTAATTCTGCAAATACCAATAATTTCTTAGATTTGGATTTGAAAAATTCAAAATCAAACTCTTGTAGTATAACAATACATTTGGAGTATTCCCTCCCCCCCGAACACTTGTCTAGTAAGAATGTGTTGCATGGGGTTGTAATTAGAAATTATGGTAGTCTTTCACAATAGAATATAGCGACAAAAACATTGGACAACTTGTACAAATGATAATGCTAATTTATCCACACGTGAATATTTAATCTCAAAAGTGGTGAGGTTCCTACCGAGATAGTAAATCACATTTTAATCATGTGAGATGTCCTCTTGGATAAGAACCATGGTAATGGTACCATTAAGTGGCTAAGTATAAAAAGTAATCTCGATGATAATCCGAGGGGTGTAACAATGCCGTGTGGATTAACGCATTTTTCAAACCATCAAATTCTTTGTGTGTAGGATTATCCCGAATAAAGGGAACCCATTTCTTTAAAAAATGATTAAAACATTTAGTGAGATCAACATAATTAGGAACGAAATGATGTAAAAAGTTTGCCTTCACTGGAAAAATTTGGAGTTTTCGTAAATTAGAAGGAGGAGGTAGATTCAAAATGGTCTTAACCTTCAAGGGATCAACCCAGATTTCTTGCCTAGATATGATGAAACCTAAATATGTTTGGATTCCACAAAAAAACACATTAGTATGTGGATTTAAGAAAATATTGTAATGTCGACAACGAAGGAAAATGTATCGTAAATTTGTGAGGTGACCTTGACAGTCCATAGGATGTGCAAGTAAATAATCAAAATAGGGTTGTACAATATGCTTAATGTCATAAAAGGAATAAATCATAGCTCATTGAAAAGTAGCACCATCATTCTTAAGTCCAAAAGGAATCTTTCAATAGGCAAAGGTACCCTAAGGATAAATAAAAGCATTTTTTTGTTGATTCGATAATAGTATATCAATATGATTATAGCTATAAAATACATCCATAAAGGACAAAATTTCATTGCTAGCACAATCATTGACAATTTGGTTGATAAAAGGGGTTGGATAATTATATTTAGGAAAATCCTTATTGATATTCTTATAATTAATACATACACAGATTGTACCTTATTTTTTGTTGGCTGGAAAAATATTGGAAACGAAATCAATCAGAGGTAAAAGATAAATAAAACCCACTTTAAGAAGGTTTTCAACCTAAGCCTTGATAGCTATGACTTTTCATGGGTGAAAACGACAAACCTTTTGCCAGACATGCTTCACATAATGATATGTATTAATTTCATGAATAACAATTCATGGATCAATACTAGTCATTTCTTTGTAGGACCAATAAAAATTATCGTAAAATTATTTAAATAGATTCTTGAAGATTTGAAATTATTCAAAAAAGCATGAGGCGCCTATATGAGTGTTTTCATGATCCTAGATTTTATGGAGATATCAATTTCTATGGTTACTAATATATTCCATAAATTTCCTTCAAATTGATCATCATGGATCAAAATGGGAGTTTGAGTGTTTTTGATTATCTTGGGTAAATTTTTTTGTTTCAATGACTCTCAGCAATCTCAAGATTAGGTAGAAAAGAAGAACGATGATGACTATCATCCCATGGAATTTCCCTTAAAGACATAATCTCCATGATACTTTTGTAGTAGGAAAAATATCATCAAAAGGATGAAGAGATGTTGTGAAAATAAGCTAAGAGGATTGAGAGTATTGATCTAAAACTGCATTCATTAGGTCATTGGACTCAGAAGTAGTCACAGAGGTAGACAATATTTCTTAATAATCTAATTGAATCAGAATAAGTGGCATATGGTCGCTATAGTTTTCATATTGTGATAAACTAGGCCCTACCCAAGGGTCATATGATTCAAGGGATCCACTAGTGTTATCCAAAAACATATCTTTGAGCGAAACAAGGAGAAATGTTGGTTGGTGGGAGTGGAAAAGCACGTATTAATAATGAATCTTTAAAAATACCCACACCAATGCCCTCATAGAGAAACATGGTTTTACCTATGAAAGGTACATTACTAGTTGTTCGTGAATCAGAAGAATAGTAAGCACACTAGTTTATCATGACTATTTTCCCTTGATGAGGGAAGCAAAGTACACAAAAATAGTAGAAACTACAACAAAAATAAGGCAAGTCTAGCTATGACCAAATAAAAGGTTACAATCGAGAGGTTCGTCAACGACTTCTACTCCAACTATTATTGTTTTACCTTCTAATTCGATATGCAATGCCTTAAGAATTCCATAGGGTTTGAATCCTCTACCATCAATTTTTTTTAAAGTTGCTGGTGATTGATTGGATAAAGGAGAGCCAATGGATTTCCAACAAGTTAAAGACATTATGCAAGTTGAGTCTCCTTCATTAATGATGGTACACAATATTTTTTTGGTACGCAAAACAACTTGAATTTGAAATAGTTGGCGGGGGAGACTTGTTATATGATTATCCAAATAAAAAACTATCAAAATCAAATCATATGGATCAAATCCACTAATTGCTGACAATAACACTTTTCACTATGTAGGTAAACTTTGAAGGAATTCGAGCGCTGACATTGCAAAAGGAGCTTGAGTTAAACCTTCAACAATATTGTAGTATTGAGTAGCTCGAGCATGTGGATTGAAGAATGACCTATGAATAACACCCTTTGGAGGGGAATGATCATTATGTAAAATTTTGGTTTCTCAATTTGGAGAGGACCAGAGTAGGCAAAGTAAATGTGGTAGGTTTATCAAGAACACTTCTACTAGGAGGATCACAGTATTTCACTCACATTAAAACCAAAACTATCACTTCACACATGAGTATTTTAGAAGAGATTTGAGGGGTAGATGTTTGATTTTTCACAACCATTTGAGAGTGGTGAGTAGGAAAATGGTCCATCAAAACAACAGGTGCAGTTAAAGTTCCTTTGAAAAAAGTATTAACATCAAAATGATGCAGACAATCCTTAGTATATTTATTCTCATCACAAATAAGGCAAAGATATCAAGGTTTATGCTTTTGTGTTTCCTTAGTAAGTTGATTTTTAGTTTTTTCCTCTTGTGGGATTTTTTTTTTGCTTTACCTTTTCCCTTTTTTCATACTTCCAGGTTGCTGAGATTTACTGGTCGATGTGGATTGGTCTGCATTAATCTCAAAAATTTGAATAGGAGTAGTAATAGGAGGGGAAATTTTTTGAACCCCAACAATCAAAGTATATTTTGGGTTCGAATGACAAGATGTTTTACTCACAGACTGTTGATTAATGGAGCCAATCACACCATCAACAATGTGAGATTCCATAAAAAGGAATGTAGTGTGATTATTCGATGGGCGAGGAGCATGAGGAATAAGATCGTATAATGCACCAGATTGTGAATATACAAGATATAGATATTCAACGTGAGCAATAAATTTCTTTTCAATAACATCGCCACCCACGGGACCATCACAGGTAATATGAGGAAGTAATGACTTTTTAAACCAATTTTCCAGTAATTGGTGTGGGATAGAGGCATTAATTAATCGACATCATCATCTCTATTCATGAATATGATCTGAAATATGTGTCAACATAGATTTTCATAATGATGTAAAATCTTAGTGCTAACTTCATAATGAATTGAGAGTTGGAAGTGGGTCAAAATTTCTGTAGCCAATGTATTAAAATCACCAAGAGATGCTCGTGATAACTCAATGTAGCACTTAGCTGCACTACTAGTAAGAGTGCACTAGAAAAGACATAATTGAATAGAATAATCATTTAAAGAGTTCAAGGAACACCACAAATAATAAGTCATAACATGGTTTGATGGGTCTTCGTTAGGTTTACCATCGAACTTGGGAATGTAATTTCATAATTTGGCAAGAATTACCAAAAATAATGGATAATGAATAATAGGATCATTCATAAGCCATGATAGGTCTGGTAAGTCTAAAGTTACAAGGAACGATAACTACCTACTAAAATCAGGTAGTGCATTAGGGAATATTGGTAACCACCCATAGGACCGTAAGGTCCAACTATTGGAGTGGAGGATATCCTTGATAAGGTTGTGCTATTGACATTTGAATTGCACCATCATAGGCTAGAGGAGTAAATCCTTGGAATGTTTGACCTATGGGAATTTGGGTTCCAACAACATAAGTTAAATTCTATGGGGTACCTCCCATTTCATGGAATGGAGCACCACTAAAAATTTGACTACTGGTGGATGGTTTCGTAAAACCTATTTGATATGGTATAAAAGTAGGAGGAGTAGATCCAGTGGGAGGTTATTACCTAGTAGAAGGAAAAACCCCTATGGGAGGTTTCTATCGAGTAGGAGGAAAAATTCATATGGGAGATTGCTGTCCAATAGGAGGAAAAGTTCTTATGGGAGGTTCATTATATAAATTTTGAGGTAGAAAATGGGCCTAAAAAAATGTACAACCAAAATCAAACTTATAAGAACCAAAAGGATTCAAGATGATGATGTCAACCATGGGGGATGATTCACCTTTTCGGGAGTAAAAAAAAAAATAGATTAAAAATCAAAATTTAGAAAAACTACTTTTTCAACTCATATTTTCAACTTATCTCCCTATGGTTTTACTGAAATTTGGAGTGGGAGCACTCAATGGATGTATAATTTAATTCCTCATATAAAGAGTATCCATGTTGCATACTTTTGATAGATGCTGCTACACAAAAAATGAGAAATACATGAGAAACTTGATTGCAATAATGTTTTTCATGTATTTATTATTTTGTGTAGTACGGTTCATTGAAAGCATGAAACATGGGTACTCCTTAAATGAGGAATTAAATTCAGCATCCAAAAAGTGCTCTCACTCGAAATTTGAGAGAAACTTTAGGGAGATAAGTTGAAAATATGAGTTGAAAAAGTAGTTTTTTCTTTTTCCCTCTAAATTTGATGACGTAATCTAATCGTATTTTATAATTTCCAATATTATTTGATAATATTCCTTAGGAGGCCCATTTTAGACCTCAAAATTTCTCTAATGGTTGATGGTTGGACACCAGACAAAGAGTTTGAGAAACAACCACAGTTTGAGGATTTTCTTGTAATAAAAGATCCAGACATAATTATAGTAGACCAAGGAGGATAATGAAAAAATGAGGAACTAGAAGTAGCTCCAGAAAAGGTTCCATTGAGTGATTGATACACAATAGGTACAAAAGGTCCACCATAAATAAAAGATTAAATAGGTCCACCGAGATCAAGATAACTGCTAGATAAATGATATCTGGTAAACATGGAAGATGTACTAGGTCCAAAAGATTCACCCACATTACAAGGTAAAGTTTACATTAAAGTACTTGCAGGTGTATATTTTGTGGAGGCTAACTGATGCATCGTTGGGCTAGTAAGAAAAGATAAAAGGGTGTGTAAAAGTGGACTTCTGCTAGATGTAGAATGTGTGTTGC
The DNA here is from genome assembly GCA_000404065.3 of Pinus taeda. Lineage (NCBI taxonomy): Eukaryota > Viridiplantae > Streptophyta > Pinopsida > Pinales > Pinaceae > Pinus > Pinus taeda. Next base: position 9,367 of record APFE030907767.1, on the reverse strand, counting down.
TAAGAGGGATAACAACAAGATATTGATAACAAGGATTATCTCGCCATGGGTATGCAATAGGTAATTCAACAAGAACAAAGAGTCTTATATAACTTATTGGAGGATTAACTAGAGAGTGGTATTTTTGAGAAACTTGTTCTACGTGTAGCAGACCAAGTGAAATACAAATTAAAACTTCATATCCTGAAGATACAGATTCCCAAGGACTAACTAGTAAAGGAGTAGACACTAATCCCATTGAAGGAGGAATTTCAATTTCTAAAGTTACAGATTCAAGAAATTTCTGGTTCCAAAGTTTCAGATGTCCGGTTCCAAAGATTTGGGTTTTCCTTTGATTCCAAAGTTTCTGGTTCCACAATTTCTACTAAATTCTAATGTTTCTGTTTCAACAGTTTCTGGCCTTGCAACTTCAAGTTATGATATTTTAAGTTCTGTAATTTTAGGATGCAAAACTTCATATTCCAATGTTTCAAGTTCTGTAGTTTAAGATTGTACAACTTTATGTAGTTCAGGGGGTAAAGCCTGCTTCCTACATGATCGACAAGGTTGATGTTCTACCATAGTGAATTTATATAACCAATAAAAAACACACATATGGTCTACTAAATAGGAAAATAAACAACACACTCTAGCAAATCTAAGTGAGCAAGCATACAATCCATAGATATGAGAGTGTGAGTAGAACTAGTTACGCTGACGACTTGCTTAACAATCCAAACCTGGTACAAGTACCCTCACATATAGTGGAGAACCCTCTATGAAGGTTTGAGTGAGTTTGATCAACGTCTATTCCAGGTACATCAAGGATTTTCCCCCTCCCCATCACCTTTTGTATGAGCCCGAATATTATAGTCACTAAGGTTACCATCTATAACAACATAGCCTGGGGGACAGCCGATAGTTAGACATACACGCAAGGGTAGGGTAATCAAACCTGAAATCCCCCTGAGAGATTCCTCAAAATGAGGCATACTCCTCCCATGTGATCCCAAAGTGTTATATAGCACTATTTGTAATACATGTAGACCAATGCCACGAAGACTAATGAAGCAGGGTTAATTACTCCATTGGCCCTAATCTGATCTCATGCTTAAACATTTTGTGAGAAGGGTTATCCAGAGAACGTGATGTTGCAAATGGATTTTCACTCCCTAGATCAATATTCTAATTTTGTTTTGTAGCCTTGGAGAGTTTCAACTCACCACCTATTCCAAGGCCCTAATCCTGAGCTAATGTAGGTGCGCTACCAGTGATTTGAAAAAAAAATGGAATTGATTTTATTATGCGTTAATTTTAATGGGTGTTGTTTACACGAGTAGGCATATGGAGTGGAAGAGATGGTATTTTCACATGACTATAAATCTTAATGCAACAAAATGAAATGCAAGCTTTCATTTCGATGAATTCTATATTATGATAAGGAGAAAGCATTTTAATATTCCCAGATGCAAAATTTCCCAAATTTAATCAAATTTATTTAGTACCAAGATGCTTCCAATGCTAATTCACTACTAAGAAATGATTTGTTCCAAAAACAAACGTATGCCCTGCTACAAATGCAAGAATTTAAAAGATTTTTGTTTTTCAATGAAGGAATTCAAACATACAATGAATGCAACAAATTCACTCTAAGAAACAAAAAACCAATTCAAGGAATATATTTTTTCTTTTTTTGAAAAATGAATATTTTAAGGAAATGGAAGAAATTTTCCCTTTTTTTTTTCACAAAATAATTCAAACAAAAAAAATTGAAATAATTGATCAAATTCAGGATATAAAGCGTTAGAAATTAAATAACTGAGCAATGAAATGAAAATATTGGAAGCACAAAAAAGCATAAAACAAGAGAAACAAATATACATGGTTCACCCAATTTGGGTAATGTCCACAGAGAAACAACCAGTATCCAACAAATTGAATGGATACAACCTACAAAACATCTGTTGTAACTTCCTCTTCACTCTCACACAATCTCCTCTCTCTTTTACAAAAAATAATACGTAACCGCAATACAATTCCTTCATATAAGACAAGGGTTTCCTTATAGGGGAAAACTAACCCTAAATTAACATAACTTATAATATCAAATATTTGACCTAATGAATTATCTAGATTGACTATGAAATTCCATATTTTACAAGGGAATTTTCTAAAAAAAAATTATTCCAGGGTCATTACCCTGAACCTTTGCCAGGGGGTGCTCAAAAGCATGCTGTTTCCCCCCTTGGACCCCCCCTGTAACACTAGTGAGGGGCCAATCCCCCCCCCCCACACCCCCCGTTAGGGATTGGGATCCAAACACGTCTAGAACAAGAGCTTTGAATCATGAAGATAATCGGGCTCCACACCCAACATAAAGACACTCTAAGATCTAAATGAAAGACACAAGCCTAAAGATGTCGAATTTTGTAACTACATTCAGTCTTCATAATGTATATTTTTCCCTTGATGTATTTATATTGATTATTGTAAACAATATTTTAAATGCTTGAATCAAAAGAAAAATATATTTGGAGTCAAATCTCATTTGGAATTTTGAAAGCATAAAATTTTGTTTATTAAATTTGAAAATTTTAACTCCAAGTTTGTCAATTTGACCTCCCTCCAAGTCAAGTTGACCCTAGAAGAGTCACACCCAATCAACCCACCCACTTCACTATATAAAGGTAACTTGACCTCCTCCTCAAGACACCAATTCAAACTCTCTCAAGTAAGACTATTTCTGGGGATCCTAGCAAAGTGAAAGAAGGATAAAGAGGATGAAAATAAGGATGAAAATTCATCTTTCTCTAACTTCTCTAGCTCACACGTGTAAAGCCTGCGACACAACCCAGATCCACTTAGCGTAGAAATTGCGCAAAAGCTTTTCCCTCAGCAACTTTCCGATGCATGAGTTGCCCAGTTCTCCTCGGAAATGTGTAATCTCTGTCGGCAATGCATGGCAGCTTTTCACAAAAAAGAGGAAAAGAAAAAAAAAGCTAAAAAACATCCCTAGAAAATAGGGATCTATTTTTAGCAGTCCCAAGGTGGAACTCGAGTGATTTTGGAAACTGCCACCAAGTGTTGCTTTTTCTAGATTTTTGGCCTTCACGTCATAAACCCTAAATCAACCAAGTATATTTAATGGGAGATTACAGAGCTGATTTTCACATTTGATGTTGGAGCTCTGACATTCCTGAGGAGATCTAGGAACCTTCGACATAATCATTGCAACTTTTCCGAGTAAGTCTCGCTTTTCTAGTCTTTTGTTGATTTTTCTATTGCTTTTGTTTGTTTGTCTTGTGATATTGATGTTTTACCTGTTTTATTGAATGACTATTGGCATTTTGATTTGTTTTAGCTTGTAGAAGTGAGGTTTTAAGTTTTTCATTGCATTTCCCAAGTGTTGCATGCATTACCCAGTTTTCGCACTAATGGTCATCGTCGCGGCGACTCTCTCCACATGCTTCATTGTTCTTTAGATTGATTGATTCCTGCACTCACTTTGTTTGAGCCCATCATCATTCACTTAGATCTACACCAACCATCACTTCCACCTTCATATTTTCTCATTTTCGTGCTCCCATTAGGCAAATATGGGCTCCCTTGGCCCAGATCTTGCTCCTCCCTGGCATGAACTGCACATTTTTGTATCTCAAGGCTCTGCCTTGGATCTAGGAATTGCACATAGGCTGCTAAGGCCTGGCTTCAACTGTGCACTGCGTAGTTCTAGGAGCCAGTCATGAGCCTTCACCACTGGTATTATGCAATGCACAGTCCCACCCGACCTTAGCCAAAATGAACTGCACATTGCACAGTTCTAGTGAGCAAGCTTTCCCACTGGAAGCTGGGACTGTGCAATGCACATAACCAGCTGGCATTCAGTCACCTCTGAGATCCAGGATTGCACAATTCTTCCCAACAGTTTCCCAGTTTGTTGTTTGGTCTTTTATTGAAGTGATTTTGGTTTCAAGCTAACATTTGCATGTCATGAGTGTCCTCTCTGTCTCTAGGTATAACAATTGTTGAGAAACTCTACAACAGTTACATGTAACATGGTTTCCAATAAAGCCACATCAAGGATACTGTTGAGTGTATCATTGGGGAATCAATTGAGCAGGTGTCATTGAATTTTCTAGTTTATGCAGACACTCAATTGTTCATTGAGAAGTGCCCAAAGTTAACATGGTAGGAAATCAAGGATATCTTTGCGGGGGAATTCAAGGAAGATCTAGAGGATCGACAGGTTTATGTCAATATCCACTGGTCAGGCTTACATAAGGTTGCATGCAGGTACCCTGGCTTCCCACGTGCGGACACCATCCAATGGATTGTCTCACACACAGATCCATAGAGTATGATATTGAGTAGTGCTAGTTGGACACAACTTGCTACCTTTAGGATGGAGAACTATCATCAGATGTATCACTTAGCTCAACCGGTGAACCGCATGGATGCAATTTTCTATGCCACCCACAACTATGTGAACACCAGAGACATTATAAAGCGCTTGGTGAAAGAGCCATCGAAGTTCATAATGACACCCAACCATGTTTACAAGACTAAGTCACTCAGAAAAGCCTACTAACTCTTGATCATATTTGCATGCAGATTGTATAGAAAAGAGAGCATGGAGTCATTTCCACAGAATTGGATGGTTGTGTTGGACCAGTTAGTGAATGATGGAAGTTCATTCAAATTGTCGTATCTGTTGGCTCTTTAGTTGAAAGTCCATGTGACTAATGCCCAGAATCCACCCAAGGATGAGCAATTGAGATTCTACATGTCCGCGTATCTACTTGATGCAATCTGTGCCCAACATCAGTTTCCTGGCATGGGTTGGACATGGACACTGTTAGAGACTTCTGTCAGCATTTATTTCAAGTTCCTTTCTAATTGCAGCTATCAAGGAGTTATGGTGAGGCTGACTGACCATTTCATTATCTCGATGTACAAGTTGATCTTTGAGCAGGATCCACCTTGCATGTCCCAAGAAGTGATGGAGGAAATACTTAACATTGAAGATTGGTATGCCTCACCCAGTGGCACCTTCATCAGGATGTTTAGCGGAGATAAGCCTCCGCATGTTCTACCAAGTTTTTCCATGGAAAAATTGGTAATGCAAGAGGTCTCATATCACATCTCCATAGGGTTATTAGCAGGGTTTCATAGGAGGAAGAAGGCACCATTTCCCACTCTTCCTTTATGGATTGGATTGTACGAGATTAAGAGATTGAAGGATGCGGATGCCGAAGATAAGGAGATAGAGAAGTTCGAGTTTAATACCATTGATTGCAATATGTATGATCCTCACAATATTTGCAAGAACCATTGTGCGAAGGTGTAATATCCATGGATCCACGAGAAATTTCATTGGGTAGAAGAGGACCCTTAGATGTATTGTTACAACTCCTCCATGCTCAATGAATAGGTTAGTATAGCCACAATATGGAAAGCTACTCTGTAGGCAACAACACCGTAGGAAGCAACAACAACAATAAGCAGAAAACCGCCGCAGGACAAGGGTAAGAGGAAGATTGCCAAGAACCCATAGGCTGAGAAAAGATACAAGTTCAAAGAAGATACCATCATTGAGAAAGTAGCTTTGACAATGAAGGCAAAGAGGGAGTAGCGGCTAAAGAGAGCATACTGTAGGAAGAGAGAAAAGCAAAGGTTGGAGGAAGAAAAAATGAAGTTATAGGAAACAAAGAAGAAGTTGAAATAATAATAGGAGCTAAGAAGGAGAGAGAGGGAAGAGAAGAAAAAATAGGAACAAGAAGAAGGGAAAGGCACAATGATAGAGAAAACTACGCCCATACAAGTTGAGGAGTCAGAATAACTAGTAGATGAAGAAGAGCGTGATCATATGCAGGATCGGGAGCTTGGGCAAAAAATTGAGCAAATGGTTGAAGTAATGGACATGGAGTTGGCACAGGAGCCACAAGACCAAGATACCGACCTCATTCCGAGAGCACCTGAGGTCACCCCTCAGTCTCCACCATCCCTAGTATTAGAACCAATCTTGAGCGAGAAAGAAGAGGCTATTCTCCTTGATGATGATCTGGTGATGGATGTGTACGATATATCATTTGATGAGCTACAACAGAAGATTGTGCAAGCGTAGAAAAATCATTTCCCAGATGATCACATGTCACCTAAATTTATGAAGGAAAGGGTGATAGTGTCAGAAGTCAAAAAGCATCTAGTTTCCATGGCCGATGCCACTATGGCTTATGTAGGAACCACAAGCTCAAATGTCAAGTTGCTGTTAGCAGAGAATGAATAGATGGAAAATAACTTGTAAGCGGCTAGGCAAAAGGCAGAACAATCATCAGGATCCACAATGGCAAAGACGAGGAAAGTGATACTTTATGAAGTATCAACTCTTGAGGCCACCATGCAAAAACTCTATGACAGATTCATCACCGTGCATAAGGTGGTTGTCTATCTATATGTTTTTCAGCAGTGGAGAAGAAATGTCATCCAAACTCTCAAGGACATACATGTTGCTATTGCCCATGTGCAAGAATGGATAATGAGGTACAAGGGAGCCTCACTTCACTTTCCAAATATGATGAAGCCGCGGGCAGATCTAGACAAAGCAAGGATCTAGACGTTGATCCAAAACAATCAACAACTCACCCCATTCGTAAACAACATACATGCTTCATATGCATGACTATATGAGAGTTTGGATGTCATGGTGAGAACACATAGGATCCCGTAAATTAGTTCCCTCACCAAATCTAAGTAAAAGAACCAAGTCCATAGAGAGGTCAACAATTACATGAAGCAACCAAGGTGAGAGGTCACCAGTGATGACTTGGATCTAAGCGGAAAAAACATGCAGAAGTACATTGGTGGTCCTGCCGTAGTCAAGACTGTTAGATTCCTATGCTAGGAATCAATATTTTAGCCTCTTACCGTGTAATATGATGTTTGAATAGTCCATTGATTAGTGTCTTCAAATGGTCAAAGGTTTTCCATGTCAAAAGAGTCACTGGTGTCAGAAGGCTAATCAGTCCAAAGTCGAGAGGGGTTTTTGTATATGATTCTTAGTTTAGTTGATCTTGTAGGTGAAAACATCATACGAAGCTCTACATTATCTTTCCAATGAGCTATAGATCTCCCTAGACTCAAAAGATGTAGCAAATCAAAGTTCTCCTTTGTAAAGCAGAAGCAAAGAGAAAAAATGCCTATGTGTTCATCCTGGATCCCCCAAGTCAGAGGTTCAGAGGGGCAGGCAATGGAAGGTCGGACCAGAACCAGCGAACTCCAATCTCTGATCAGGCATATCAGAGATCAACAATCATCATTTACAAGGGATGGCAAGGTGGTTACATATTACGATTTGTGACATGTGATATTGTGACAGGATCACAATCGATGATCAGAGGTCCTAAGTACCCTGAATCCCACATCTTGGAGGTTTATCGAAATCAAGAGACAAGAAAGTTTAAGGGCCCATTCGCACATCAATGATTCGTAATGGAGGCAGGGTGGTCACATTTTGAAATCGCCAGGATTGCGATAAAATAAGCCTCAAGTGGTAAATTGCGGGGAGGGCCAAAAACCAAATAACAAAGGAATTGTTCACCAAAACAGGGTAGGTTGAGCCTTTCTCTCTCCTCCCAAAGAGATGTGCGTGCACAACGATTGGATTCGGTAAAGGAAACGTGGAATAAATAGACTGGATCCGATTAGATACACGTGGTAGTCAGCGATTGGTTCTGATAAGGGCCACATGGAGGATGATGTCAATAATGAAATGGCAGTACGGTGGACACATGGCAGGAGGATTCATCATTTTTAGAGATTAGAATGGGCCAAAAATGGTGACATGTGTCAGTGTTCACAGGATGACACATGGAAGTGACATGGCATTGATGACATCACGTATTGGTTTTAGACGATCGAAGGATGTGTGTTGTGTATCTAAATGAAACCTTCGATTGGAAATCGTGGGGAATGGGGGCTCCGATACGAGGGCTGGTTTATGGTCACGTGAGGAACCAATGGACCGAGTGCTAAGTAGAAAAGATGATTGATGTTTGCAATCAGTGAAAATGAAATGTGTGCACCAAGTTATACTGTTGATTAGAGAATGCCGAGAGAGGAACTCCGATGTGAGGGATAAGTCACGGTCACAGAGAATTTAGAGAATCAGGGGCTATCGACACAAGGTGCGCAATGACAAGAAGATGTGTTTTATGTGGTTTTTGTGTGAATGCATGAAATGAGGTGAAAAAAGGTTAATGTAGGATTTTTATGTTAAAACAAGGCGTGAGTCCTCCCTCATCCCTTCTACACGTGGGTCAGGCCACGTCATGGATCAGAAATAAAAAATTTCAAAATGTGCAACCAAAAGTGACATTTTGAAATCACTGAACACCAAAGTTCTGATATCCAAAGGGGTCCAGGTGAATATATGTGTGGTTATATGGTTCTATATGCCCATAATACGATATAACAAAGAATTTTCCCCTGTCCCAACCAAAGGGTTTAGCCCCTAAAAAAAGCTTTGCCCAAGATCTCAGGCTTTGATCATAAAGGATTCTGCCTAAGCCCCGATGTCTAGGCGGATCGTAAAAAACTCTATCCTTGCACAGTCCATAAGAAAGAAACATAGATTTTTTAAAGAGCCGATGTATTGACCCTGATCTTCCCTTCGGTCATAGAAAAGAAGAAATGTACCAAAAAACATGCCAAGAAGAATTACCACACAGTTGCAGCACAGAACAGAGGAGCTGTTGTTTCCTCTTTTTCATGCTAGTGACAGAGGGACTTGATAAACTCAAGCAGAGGGACCTGGTAAGTTTGAAGAGCCGACAAGAAGGAAATAAATAAACCAAGGCATCTGGAGATTTTATGTTGTTTCTAACAAAGTTTTTAGCATGATGGTAGACAATTGCATTTTTTTCCACAGGCACCATTTTGAATTGTTGTGTCTAATTTTTGATGTAAACCCTAAGTTTTGTTGTCTTGAGTTTCCATCTGTTCTGAATGGATAACTCATTCATTGAATATGGTCATAGAATATTTAACATTATAATCCTATTTAATATGATGAAAAGAAATGTAGAAGGGGTTGGTTGATTATTGATTGATAATGTTGGAAGAGAGACTGTTTTGTATTTCCAAGTGAATAGAAGAAGGTCGAGCCTATTTTTCCAGGGATTCTTGTGTCAGATTTCTATTGGTATGTGTGTTATCTTTGTCATTATTATTATTACTTTTGTTTCTGTGGTACTAAGATAGTTCTTCATGCTTATATAAGATAATGTGTAGAATTCACTGTTGGAAATAATACTGGGGGGGGGGTGAATTAGTATTATCACATTAATAAAACTTTTTCATTTCCAAACTCTGATTCATATATGCTACTTCC
>APFE030907763.1:0-15262 GCA_000404065.3 Pinus taeda | reverse complement strand
GACAACCTGACACCGATGATGCTGGCCTGACATCAGCACTGACAATCCATCGGAAGATATCTTTCACCTAACTAACCCCTTCCGATATCGTTCTCAGTCGTTGATTTACCTCCAGTATTTAACGCCGTCGATTTAAGGAAGCTGCACGATGGGTTAAAGGACAGTGAGAAATGGTGTCCCGATATGCAACCTCCGCCGTTTGATTAAAGCATTCTCCCTCCGTCGTCCGATCAAGGAAAGTACATACGGGCCCGATATAAAATTAATATAGTGTGGTCCATACGTATTGCCCATCCCGTATGTTAAATAGCTGACAATTATTTTGGTAAGGTTTTAAATATTTGTTACGGCAAAGTTAAAAAGGAGTATGGGCGAGGTATTTCGTAAGTTTATTTTTAATTTTTTTTATATATGTTTTAATATAGCGTTGACCAAATGTTTTGACATGTGAAAAAGAAAACCCACGGGGATTAAAAATGAAAAGGATATATGTAATTGCATACGGTGAATTGAATGTCTTGTCCGCAGCACCAATACAGGGTAATGTAATTTGCATATGAAGAAAAACACAGAGGGTCCGCAGCACCCGTGAAAAACCAGAGAATTGAATTTTGTATTGCAGGGAATGCACAGAAGTGCATAGATATTTTGGGTCTGTAATGTAAAAGTGATTTTCAGGCAGCAGAGTAATTTTGATGGTAATGTAAGAAGAAAAATTGCACAGCAGTGCAGGAAGAGGAGAAGTAAATGAAAACCAGTGGCTTGTTTTGTTCCAAATCCATGAGTTGTTTCACACAGGTGAAAAGGTGAATCTGTAACTCCCTGTAAGTTTTGTTTTTTCACACAGCAGTGAATGTAAATGAAATATTTACACACAGTGGTGTAAAATTTCATAGGAGGCAGAGTAACTTAGGTGAAAATGTTTTGGTGAATCCCTCTGAGTGAAAGAGGATGAATATGTAAATGTTTTTGTTTAATGAATGGAAATTTTATGGTGGTGAAATACTCTGTCCTCTGTAATTATTATTAAAAGACTTCTCTGTGTAAAAGATCTTGGAGCAAAGCAAACAGAGCATAGGCTCTGTGTTTTATATTTTGATGGTTTTGGTATTTTCCCATCTCAAACAGAAGCAAAAAAAATTACCCAACATGAGGCCCTCTTGTTTGTGCGACAAGGGAGCAAGGGAGCGGCATGTGATTTCATTGTTATTAACTGCTAAGTCTACCGAGGCATACATACTCTACCCCTTTGGTTTTGAACATGTGACCTATTAGGATAAAACACATGCTCTTAACCATTAAGCCCACTCAAACTGTATATAATATATAAATAATTGATATTAAAATATTTTACACATTGATTATATTTTTGTTAATAATTTGTCTTTAAATACACTTCAATATTATCTAAGTCTATATTGAAATATTTTGTTTATAATTCACATTGAATTGTTTTATTATTAATAATTAATATTAAAAACTGAATGAATCACAAATTCTACTTCATTAGCCCTTTAAGACACTAAATAGTTTCATTTACTTTTAATTACTTAACTTTTAAAATATTATGGTCATATTAAATAAATATTTTTTTTAGATTTTCTCTCTTTATATGAAATTGTTTTTTTTTATTATTAATATTTTTTATTAAAAATGAAATGAGGACACCTAGCTCTCTCTGGCATTACCATTTTAAAGAAGGAAATGATTTTTTTTACTTTTAACTACTTTTTTTTCATAGATTTTAAAATATTTTTCATAGTAAACATTAAAAAAAAAAAAAAAAATTAACTTTCATTTTCCGACAAAGTGGGTTGTGACATCAACAATGAACCAAGGCCCATGAGAGTGGAATTATTCATGTTTTATAGTGTTTTTAATTAAAACTTAAGTGTAATATTCATTTTTTCTTTTATTAACTCTAAATCATTTTTTATTTAAAGAATATTTTATTTTTATTTTTAAGATGGTAAGTATCAGTTGGAGGTGTTGGAGGTGTTGGAGGTGTTGGGCAGCAAAGGAAATATGCATCTCCCTCATACTACGTTGTAAAATTTTGCTCTTTATGCAATAATAATAATAATCTATTTTGAAGGTCATTTTTGTTATTATTAGCTCGAGATCATTTTTTATTTAAAGAATATTTATGTTGTAAGGCATTCCCCGAGATCAACTCTCCTCTCAAGTACATGTCCATTCATGGGCTCTTGATTTAGGTGGGCTCTTGATTTAGGTGTTAGACGATTAAAATTGTTTGAGCCATCGAATTGATTCCACCGGTATTAATCCCTTCTGAAATCAACTCTCCTCTCAGGTTACGTGTCCATTCGTGGGCTCTTGATTTAGGTGTTAGACAATTAAAATTGTTTGAGCCATCGGTATTAAATTATATTTAATTAAAAATTATAAGAATCGTGACTGGCCACGCAGCACAACGACCTTGTCTTGCTCGGCACTACCTAGATCGCCCTTGCGGGTCTTTTGAAGAATTTGTTGGTGAGGCATATTTTTCTGTTAATAAATTTTTTGTTGATAGGTTCATGGAGGTCATTAGCCCTGATGAGGATTCTGTGTGGATCCATGATTACCATCTCATGCTTCTTTCGACATTTCTATGAAAGAGGTTCACTAAGATGAAGATAGCCTTCTTCCTTCACATCCCATTCCCTCCTCTAAGATTTACCAGACTCTTCCGGTGCGTGAAGAGATTTTGTGGGGTCTCGTCAATGTTAAACTGATTGGGTTCCATGCTGTTATTTATGTTTACCTGTCTGTCACTACAGTTTCCAAATATGGTTGCATGCAAGTTTATTAGACTTCACTACAGTTTCCAAATAGGGTTGCATGCAAGTTTATTGGACCGTTTCGATTTCTATGTTACACAAATGCAAACCAAAGCAGAGTTGGTGCTCCCACCATTCTATTTTTTCCTGGACATGCATGTTTTATTGTTGTGTTTGTCCTACACAGGTCTTAAGAATATGAATGGCTTTCATGGCGCTATGATTCTTCTGTGTATAGCATAAATTTTATCTGTCAATACTCATGTATATATTACCTTGTAAATGAATAGTTATGTTAAAATCTTGAGTTACAGTATCAATTATTTCTACCCATCATTCTTTTAATCCAATCCTAATGTAAAAAATAAATTATCAACACCTGCATTTAAAGATTTTTCAATTTCATAAGCAGGAGAGTGTCCACAACAACTACACTCCACCTTCTCACTCTATTATCTGGGTAAACTTAGGGAGATTCAAGGGCAAATGGGAACAAGGTTAGCAATTACGGCTACGATGAGGCCAAAGCCCTCACCCAAAAGATTGAAGAAGAATCACAGTTTCTCAAGAAGGTCTTTAGAATCAAAGACATTCTTGCAAACCTATATGAGGTAGTGTTTGTTCTAAGTTAAATATCAATCAGTTTTATTGGATCAACTCATACATCAATAGTACTTTGATAGGTTTTTTTCGTTAGCAACCATTAAACATATGTTTCATAACTACTCATGCATATTTATTGAAACAATAACGAGTTTTGAAAAGTGAATGGACAAGGGTTCACTCATTTCTCTAAAAAATCAATCCCCTTTTGTATAGACTATACAAGTGCTTGAGAAGATTGGAATTGATGCAAATCACAGTGGATACCCTCAAAGTATGTTTTTTCAGTCATTTGAAAAATGTACTCCATGGTAGAGTTGAACACAGTTCCTTGTTTTATGTAAAATAGGGATGGGAGGAGTTATTCTAAAATTGATGTGAGGTTACACACCATTTTTCCAACTTGTTAAATATTCAACATGTGCAATGGTTTATTCCATCCATGCGACTAAGATTAGGAAATAAGTTAACTGGTTGTAGAAGCACACTTTAAAAGGAATTTGGTCTATGGTGAAAAGGCTTATCAAGTATTTGAAGTGAAAAACTCTTGGTCCAATATTGGAAGCATCGATAATCTAATTTTTATTTTAAATTTTGTTTCTACAATAAAGGTAAATTATGAATTGGATGTTAGCTCATGAACTTGGTAACTAATGGAATAATGATGCTTTGTAGCCCAGAAGCAGCGTATAGTTCATGTAATGAAATTGCAAGACATGCCTAAACAAGGCCTGAACTGTTTCATGGTACGCGAATGTCACAACATCATCATCAGTGGATGAATAATAGGATACAGTGACACTATATTGAAATGTAAAGTAGTCGAGAAGCAGCTCCATGAGGTGTGAAAAGCTCTAATGAGGAATAAGTAAATTCCTAGTGTGAAAACCTCTGATGAGGAGGAAGTGACTAGCCTATGTGCTGACCTGATTTGCATTGTGTTTGTTTCTAGTAGATCTAGATCTATTGGAAAATTAATTCTAGATTGTCTAGAACTCTCACATTTGAGGAGCTCCAAGATCGAGATGAAGAAACTAGGTTTTTTCTTTGGGATTCCTTCCTCTTCCTTTTTTGTTGATTTAAAGTTGCAATCCTATGTGCCTAGCCTGAGAGTATGCCATATCAAAATGTTAAGAAGCGGAAGAGAAAATTCCTTTAATGTTTTCATGTGATGTCTGTATCAAGACAAATGACATGTCAGCTTTAGCAGAGTTTTGGATTTCCTTAGTTTCATTTCATTGCTTGATGATGCCAAATCGACTTAAGTTGGAGATCACATTTACACTGACTAAAGTGTATGACATACAAACCCATACGGGGTAGTGTTTCTAGCTCTGAAAGTATCTTTGATCCTGAAGACCTCTACTACTGTTGATCTTAATAGGTTAAACAAATACATGTAGCATTTACACAAAATCGGAAATAAAGATATCTTTTCACAATACAAATTCATAAAAATACTTTAATTCAATTTAATAATGAATAACAGAAATTAAAAATTATTGACTAATGGAAATACCATAATCCTAAAATTTATAGATTATTATACTTCAATTAAATATTACATTTTGAAATTTCTAATTATCATCTAAATTTCCTTGAATAATGTGTGGAGGTGCATTTTCATGTTATTGTCTTCCTAGCAAGTTATTTGTTCCCACCAATGTTTATCACCATATATTATTAAATGATATAACTTTTCCATCCCTTTGGGCAATTTCCTCAAGCCGAAACGCTTCTGTATCTTCAAAACACGAACTTTGAGCAGTGTTCCTATCTTCAACACACCTTCCTCAGAAATGTGTTGAAGCTTGGTCACACTAGACAAATGCATGGTCTCTAACATCAAAAATCCCTCGGAATCTCCAGAGCTGCCTATTCCCAAGTCTCTGACGTTGGAATAATTCCTTAGTTTTAGAAATTTCAAAGTGGACAATCTCTCCAATGGAGGAAGCTCCTTCACATAGTGACTACCATCCAATTCTAACCTTTCCAACTGTTGAAAGTGACACATCCATTTGGGGAATTTTACTCCAATGTAATCATCCAATACAAGACTTTGCAACTTATTCATCTTTTGCATCTCATCGGGAAGATTGTACTTAATATTATTCCTATTTATGTGATGCAAATATAAAGGCCTCATTTATGGCCAATTTCCCATTATGGTTGCTATTGCATCAAATTTTGTAAAATAAGACTAAATAGAGGTATATAAGATTTGTGAGATCCTTCAGAGCCACAACATTTGTGGGATTGTTCAAAGCTTTTTCCATACCCATACTCAAATGTAGTCTTTTCAATGAAGTGAGTTTAGATATCTTACTTGGAAATGATGTTAAGACTTTGTATTCCAAAAGATCCAAGAATTGAAGCCTAGAAAGACTGCATATAGCTGGAGGCAATTCCTTGATGTTAGTAGAACTCAATGCGATAAATTCAAGCAATGTGAGTTGAGTGACCAATGTTGGCAGTGACTCTATTTGGATATGGAAGAGATCAAAAACCCTCAAAGCATTGAGCTTGATTAGAAAGTTCTCTAGAATAGGATAAATTAATGGATTTTCAGATAAGATTAAACTCACCAGCTTGGGGCACATGAAATCTTCTGGCAGTTTTTCAATTTGATAGTTGAACAGTGATATTATTTCACAAAGACAGTGTAGCATGTTGATCATTCTCATTATGCAGAAATCTTGCAATCATGTTTCTTCTCTTTATAGGGTCTCTTAGGCTCCCACTAAGATCAGATTTCATCCTTAGCAATCACTACCTAGATATAATTTATGCTTAATTCAGGGTTTCTTCCATGACAAAATGATATCTCACCTTCAAGCACATTGAGAAACAAACCAAATTTGAATATAAAAGGAACATTGTTTGTCTTTAGAAGAAATTGATACAATTCTAATTGGTATTGATACCTGATTCTGAGCTTGTTTGTGACTGCATGGTTTTATGTTGCTTGTATGTGCTTGGAATTTAAGATCTTTGATTGCATGGATGATGATGGGAGGAAATTATTCTTGGCTCCCTTTCTAAATATATATTTTTTGTTGGAATTCATAATATGTACTCTATTATTATGAATCCATTAGTTTTATTTGTTATTATTAATGACTTGTGATCATCACTGACATTGTTTTCTGTAATAGATGTAGATATTAACGTTAGGCAAAGACTAAGAACGCTAAATATAAATATAATGATGTTGATGATGAAAAATAGTACACAGTAGAATGACCCCATAAAATAAAGCTATTAGCTCACCACAGTAACCTGACAGGGTATAGCAATCCTTGTGGTAAGCAAGAAACAAACAAAGATCGGGGGTTGTGAAAAGAAAT
Source organism: Pinus taeda (assembly GCA_000404065.3). Taxonomy (NCBI): domain Eukaryota; kingdom Viridiplantae; phylum Streptophyta; class Pinopsida; order Pinales; family Pinaceae; genus Pinus; species Pinus taeda. The sequence continues at coordinate 8,529 of APFE030907763.1, read as the reverse complement.
TCTCAAATACAAGTTGGCCATAGACTGAGTCGCTCATGTCATATAAATACTAGTGTTGGCCATAGAATGAGTAGATCATGTCATATAAATACCAGTGTTGGCCCTCATAGACCTCCAATATATTCAGTTTGCAAGGGATATCGAGACAATGTAAGAAAACTAGGGTGTAAAAGCTAAATTGAAAATGGATTTGTGGATTATAAATTTATGGATAATCCACTATTGAAAGAGAATTCCTTGCTTTTTAGGTATTATGTAACCAATAGTTTTTCTCTATTTTGAAAAATACTATTGATTCACAATCTTAAATACTATTGATCCACAATCTTTTTTTTAAATCTTAATGGGGCAAAACTTATGTACCAGCTACCAATGTTGGACGGAGCTTGTAGTAGGGAAATATTCATTGCTTATTTGGAGCTCTTTGTGATATAGCGAAATGTTTTTAAACATGCTTTTGTGTATTTGTACAGCAGAAACCAAATTTCCCAGGTGATGCAAATGTTAAGTTAAAGTTCAAAGCAGCAAAAAGCAGCTTCAGAAAGGATATCAATGAATAGAAAATGGTTTGTAATCTGTTGGAATGTATTTTTATTTTAAAATTTGTTTCTGCAATAGTGGTAAAATATGAAGTGGGGATTAGCTCATGAACTTGGTAACTAATGGAATAATGATGCCCTTGTAGCCGAGAAGTAGCATATATTTCAAGTAATGAAATTGCAAGACCTGCCTAAACAGTGCCTAAATTGTTTCTTGGTATGCCAATGTCACAACATCATCGTCAGTGGATGAATAACGAGATATAGTGACACTATATTGAAAGGTAAAGTAGTCAAGAGGCAGCTCCATGAGGTGTGAAAATCTCTGATGAGGAGGAAGTAAAGTCCTAGTGTGAAAACCTCTAATGAGGAGGAAGTGACTAGCATGTGTGCTGGCATGATTTGCATTGTGTTTGTTTCTAGTAGATCTAGATCTATTGGAAAATTAATTCTAGATTGTCTAGAACTCTCACATTTGAGGAGCTCCAAGATCAAGATGACAAAACTAGGTTTCTTCTTCGGGATTCCTTCCTCTCCCTTTTTATGTGATGCAACTATAAATGCCTCATTTCTGGCCAATTTCCCATTATGGTTGCTAGTGCATCAAATTTTGAAAATAAGACTAAACGGAGCTCTATAAGATTTGTGAGATCCTTCAGAGCCGCAATATTTGTGGGATCATTCAAATCTTTTTCCATACCCATACTCAAGTGTATCCTTTTCAATGAAGTGAGTTTAGACATCTCACTTGGCAACGATGTTAAGACTTTTCAGTCTAAAAGATCAAAGAATTGAAGAGTAGAAAGACTCCATATAGCTTGAGGCAATTCCTTGATGTTAGTAGAACTCAATGTGAGAAATTAAAGCAATGTGAGTTGAGTGACCGATGTTGGCAGTGACTCTATTTGGGTATGGGAGAGATCAAGAACCCTCAAAGCATTGAGCTTGATTAGAAAGTTCTCTGGAATAGAATAAATTAATGGATTTTTAGATAAGATTAAACTCACCAACTTGGGGCACATGAAATCTTCTCACAATTTTTCAATTTGATAGTTGAAAAGTGATATTCTTTCGCAAAGACAGTGTAGCATGTTGATCATTCTCATTATGCAGAAATCTTGCCATCGTGTTTCTTCTCTTTACAGGCTCTCTTAGGCTCCCACTAGGATTAGATTTCATCCCCAACTATCACTACCCTGTCATATACTTTATGCTTCATTCATGGTTTCTTCCATGAAAAAATTATATCTCACCTACAAGCACATTGAGAAACAGACCAAAGTTGAATATAAAAGGAACATTGTTTGTCTTTGGAAGAAATTGATACAATTCTAATCGGTATCGATACCGTGATTCTGAGCTTGTTTGTGACTGCATGGTTTTATGCTGCTTGTATGTGCTTGGAATTTAAGATCTTTGATTGCATGGATGATGATGGGATTAAGTTATTCTTGGCTCACTTTCTAAATATATTTTTTTGTTGGAATTCATAATACGTACTCCATTATTGTGAATCCATTAGTTTTAATTGTTATTATTTATGACTTGTGATCATCACTGAAATTTTTTTTGTAATAGATGTAGATATTAATGTTATGCAAAGACTAAGAACGCTAATTATAAATATATTGATATTGATGATGAAAAATAATACACAGTAGAACGACCCCATAAAATAAATCTATTATCTCACCACAGTAATCTAACAAGGTATAACAGTCCTTGAGGTAAGCAAGAAACAGACAAAGACCGGGAGTTGTGAAAAGAAATGCTCAAACATAGGCTGGCCTTTGAATGGGTAGCTCACGTCATATAAATACTGGTGTTGGCCCTCATATACCTCCAATATCTTCATATTGCAAGGGATATCGAGACAATGTAAGCAAACTAGGGTGTAAAAGCTAAATTGAAAATGAATTTTGGATTATAAATTTATGGATAATCCACTATTGAAAGAGAATTCGTTTCTTTTTAGGCATTATGTAACCAATATTTTTTCTCTATTTTGAAAAATACTATTGATTCAAAATCCAAAATACTATTGATCCATAGTATTTTTTTAAATCTTACTGGGGAAAAACTTATGTACTAGCTAGCTATGTTGGAAAGAGCTTGTAGTAGGGAAATATGCATTGCTTATTTGGAATTATTTGTAATATAGAGAAATGTTTTTAAACATGCTTTTGTGCATTTGTACAGCAAAAACCAAATTTATGAGGTGATGCATATGTTAAAATGAAGTTCAAAGCAGCAAAAGGCAGCTTCAAAAAGGATATCAATGAATAGAAAATGGTTTGTAGTCTGTTGGAATGTATTTTTATTTTTAAAAAAAAATTATGCAATAGAGGTAAATTATGAAGTGGATGTTAGCTCATGAACTTGGTAATTAATGGAATAATGTTGTGTTTGTAGCCCAGAAGCAACGTATAGTTCAAGTAATGAAATTGCAAGACCTACTTAAATAGGGCATGAACTGTTTCATGGTAAGACAATGTCACAACATCATCGTCAGTGGATGAATAACGAGATATAGTGACACTATATTGAAAGGTAAAGTAGTCAAGAGGAAGTTCCATGAGGTGTGAAAAGCTCTGATGAGGAGGAAGTAAAGTCCTAGTGTGAAAACCCCTGATGAGGAGGAAGTGACTAGCTTGTGTGTTGGGTGATTTGCATTGTGTTTGTTTCTAGTAGATCTAGATCTATTGGAAAATTAATTCTAGATTGTCTAGAACTCTCACATTTGAGGAGCTCCAAGATCAAGATGACAAAACTAGGTTTTTTCTTTGGGATTCCTTCCTCTCCTTTTTTTGTTGATTTGAAGTCTCAGTCCTATGTGCCCAGCGTGAGAGTATGCCATATCAAAATTTTAAGAAGTAGAAGAGAATAGTCCTTCCATGTTTTGATGTGATGTCTGTATCCAAACAAATGACATGGCAGCTTTAGCATAGCTTTTGATTTCGTTAGTTTCATTGCATTGCTTGATGATTCCAAATTGAAATAAGTTGGACATCACATTTACATTGACTGAAGTGTATGATATGCAAACCGAGATGGGGTAGTGTTTTTGGCTCTGCAAGTATCTTTGATCTTGAAGACCTCTACTACTATTGATCTTGATAGGTTAAGCAAATACATGTAGCATTTACACAAAATCAAAAATAAAGATATCTTTTCACAATACAAATTCATTAAAAATACTTTAACTCAATTTAATTATGAATAACAGAAATTACAGATTATTGACTAATGGAAAGACCATAATCTTAGAATTTACAGATTATTATACTTCAATTAAATATTACGTTTTGAAATTTCTAACTATCATCTAAATTTCCTTGAATAATGTGTGGAGGTGCATTTTCATGTTATTGTCTTCCCAAGTTATTTGTTCCCAACAATGTTTATCACCATATATTATTAAATGATCTAAATTTTCCATCCATTTGGGCAATTTCCTCAAGCCGAAACACTTTTGTATCTTCAAAACATGGAGTTTGAGTAGTGTGCCTGTGTTCAGCACGCCTTCCTCAACGATGATTCAGAGCTTGGTCACACTGGACAAATGCATGGTCTCTAGGAAATCCCCCTGAATCTCTAGAGCTACCTATTCCCAAGTCTCTCACGTTGGAGTAATTCCTTAGTTTTATAAATTTCAAAGTGAACAACCTCTCTAATGGCGGAAGCTCATTCACATAGCAACTTCCATCCAATTCTAACCTTTCCAACTATAGAAAGTCACACATCCATTTGGGCAATTTCACTCCAATGTAATCATCTAATACAAGACTCTACAACTTCCTCATCTTCTGCATCTCATCGAGAAGATTGTACTTAAGATTATTCTTGTTTATGTGATGCAAATATAAATGCCTCATTTTTGGCCAATTCCCCATTATGGTTGCTAGTGCATCAAATCTTGAAAATAAGACTAAACTGAGATCTATAAGATTTGTGAGATCCTTCAGAGCCACAACATTTGTGGGATCATTCAAAGATTTTTCCATACCCATACTCAAATGTAGTCTTTTCAATGAAGTGATTTTAGACATCTCACTTGCCAATGATGTTAAGACTTTGCAATCTGAAAGATCCAAGAATTGAAGCCTAGAAAGATTGCATATAGCTTGAGGCAATTCCTTGATGTTGGTAGAACTCAATGTGAGAAATTCACGCAATGTGAGTTGAGTGACCGATGTTGGCATTGACTCTATTTGGGTATGGGAGAGATCAAGAACCCTCAAAGCATTGAGCTTGATTAGAAATGTCTCTGGAATAGGATAAATTAATGGATTTTCAAATAAGATTAAACTCACCAGCTTGGGGCACATGAAATCTTCTGGCAATTTTTCACTTTGATAGCTGAAAAGTGATATTCTTTTGCAAAGACAGTGTAGCATGCTATTCATTCTCATTATGCAGAAATCATGCAATCATGTTTCTTCTCTTTATAGGCTCTCTTAGGCTCCCACTAGGATCAGATTTCATCCCCAGCTATCACTACCCAGTCATATACTTTATGCTTAATTCAAGGTTTCTTGCATGAAAAAAATGATATCTCGCCTTCAAACACATTGAGAAACAAACCAAAGTTGAATATAAAAGGAACATTGTTTGTCTTTGGAAGAAATTGATACAATTCTAATAGGTATCAATACCCTGATTCTGAGCTTGTTTGTGACTACATTGTTTTATATTGCTTGTATGTGCTTGGAATTTAAGATCTTTGATTGCGTGGATGATGATGGGATTAAGTTATTCTTGGCTCGATTTCTAAATATATATATTTTTTTGGAATTCACAATACGTACTCCACTATTATGAATCCATTAGTTTTATTTGTTATTATTTATGACTTGTGATCATCACTGAAATTGTTTTCTGTAATAGATGTAGATCTTAATTTTATGAAAAGGCTAAGAACGCTAAATATAAATATAATGATGTTGATGATGAAAAATAATACACAGTAGAAAAACCCCATAAAATAAAGCTATTAGCTCACCACAGTAATCTAATAGGGTATAGCAATCCTTGTGGTAAGTTAGAAAGAGACAAAGGTCGAGGGTTGTGAAAAGAAATTCTAAAACACGAGCTGGCCATAGAATGGGTAGCCCACGTCATATAAATACTAGTGTTGGCCTTGATAGACCTCCAATATCTTCATATTGCAAGGGATATCGAGACAATGTAAGCAAACTAGGGTGTAAAAGCTAAATTGAAAATGAATTTTGGATTAAAAATTTATGGATAATCCACTGTTGAAAGAGCATTCCTTTCTTTTTAGGTATTATGTAACCGATGGTTTTTCTCTATTTTGAAAATTACTATTGATTCACAATCTTAAATACTTAGATTGATCCACAATATTTTTTTAAAATCTTAATGGATCAAAACTTGTGTACCAGCTAACTATGTTGGACGGAGCTTGTAGTAGGGAAATATGCATTGCTTATTTGGAGCTATTTGCAATATAGAGAAATGTTTTTAAACATGCTTTTGTGTATTTGTATAGAAAAAACCAAATTTCCAAGGTGATGCATATGTTAAATTGAAGTTCAAAGCAGCAAAAGGCAGCTTCAGAAAGGATATGAATGAATAGAAAATGGTTTGTAATCTGTTGGAATGTATTTTTATTTTAAAATTGGTTTCTACAATAGTGGTAAATTATGAAGTGGGTGTTAGCTCATGAACTTGGTAACTCATGGAATAATGATGCTTTTGCAGCCCGGAAACAGCGTATAGTTCAAGTAATGAAATTACAAGACTTGCCTAAACAGGGCATGAACTATTTCATGGTAGGACAATGTCACAACATCATCGTCAATGGATGAATAACGGGATATATGTTACAGATCCATTTGGGCACATCAAATCCCAATATCCAGATCAGTGTTTTAGGGCTCATCAAACCCTAATTTCAGTTGCTTCATGCCCTAAACAAGTCACTCCTTTGAATGCCTCCTTTCCAGACAGTTTCATGACTTGAAGGCATCCAGAAATAGCCTCTAGAGGGACCAGCGCAGGTAAGCCCTTATGAAGGTGCACTGCAGAGCAGTTGAGTCCACTGCTAGGGTGCTCTGCAAAGCACTTAGGCTCCCTTTCACCTATGTTGGGCGAGATTGAGAAAAATTCACATAGGGTTTGAGGAATATTCTTATATTTTGGAGTCATCTAGAAGGTTCCCTCACTTATCAACTCCTATGAGCTCGAAAATGGATGAGGAATGAGTTAAGGTGCATCCTAGCCTCTCATCACTTCCTCCATGGAACTAATTCTAAGTATGGAAGGCCATTCAATGCCACCATTAATGAAAAATCCTCCTTCATCTTCCTATAAATTTACCACTCATCTAAGTGATCAAGGGTTGGATTATGTTGAGTTGTAGGGAGATAATGTTGCTATGAGATTTGGCTTTGAAGCAAGTATTGTAATGCTACAAATTTTTCATGCTTTTGATGTGATGTGGATGGGATCCAAGCTGGAGGAATGGCTTTGAATGAGACACCAATGGTTGTAATTCCTCCTTCTATCTAATAAAGTGTTTGAACCTTTTTCCCATATGTTTGTATTGTTTCATAATGCTTATATGTGTGAATTGCATCCAATTCCTTTCACTTATATTCAATAGATCATATGCTTTGATCAGTTCTTTGTTTTCTATTGTGTTTGCAGGGTACTTCTCAAGCGTATTAAGTATGGGAAGGAGCAACAAGATCGATACAAAGGAGACGAAAGGAAAGTGGAACTACAAGTAGGTCTTCTTATCTTCTCATCTTATCTATTGCTTATAGGAAAAGTATAAAACACTTTAAATTGTTGTTCTAGATACAACTACTTATCTAGGGAATTAGTATTTATTCGTAGATACCAAATTCTCCAAAACAAATTGGTGACTCTAATTCTCTTTCCTAGTAGCTTATCCACCTCCTAAGACATCCTTGTAGACCCTACTTGTGTTCATTGAATGTATTTCAGCCCTTTTGCATTGAATTTTGGTCAAAAATTGAAGTTAGATGACCCTTGAGTGGCCTCTCAGGAATCAGCGCAGGCTTGGTCAGGGGACAGTGCTCTGCAAATCACCCTTGAGTGAGATACAGTGCTCTTCAGCACAGTTAGGCCTGTTTGACCTGCGCTAATCCACCTTAGGGAAAATTTTCACCTTTGGATTGAGTTTTTTGCCAACTTTTCTCTATTTGTTTGTTTGATAATTGATCAATGAATGTTATGTCTCAGAGAACAAGTTTCTATCTCCTTGTCTAGCCCTACTTTGACTTGATTAATTAATGTTATTTAATGTTTTCTTTGTCATTATCAGTCTATAGTCAAAGTTAGAATATAGTTGATTAATCGTTACTCGAAAGAAAGTGTCGTAAAGTCCTCTTTTCCTTCGAAACAAAAATGTCGTCAAAGTCTTTGTTATTATGAAAGATTGATTGATTGTATGTGTGTATTTCCTCTTGTTCACATTCACATTAAGTAAATAGAAAAGAAATGCATGAATGTTCATATTGTAGTTTGTAAATTCGTGAAAGGAATAGCTAGGGAAATTGCATTAAATTGTGCTATTTGCTCTTTGATTGAAATAAATCTGATTGTTGTATCCCTACTAGCTAAGGTTTTCATTGTTCAATTGAATAAAAATAATGCCTATCATATTAGTTGAATTTTAAGAATTGCAAACATACATCACATGGTGAACCTTGAAAGGAAAATTCTAAAGAAGATCAACTTAAAACTTATCTGAATTTACCTAATGGAGCATTGTCACCTAACAAAAAACATTTAGTGGTTCTAGGCTAAAGACGTGTTTCGGCATTGTAAAACAAAGAAGTTGTCGCTAACTTGTCTGCAATCCATCCCGAGTGTGATACCTCATTCCACGTACATGAGTATATCGTAGCTCGTCCATGTACCTTCGAGTATATATGGCAGTGTTACAGTACGTAAAATATATGGGAATGCTCTCATTGTGCAGTTTTGCATTAGACAG
>APFE030907759.1:33003-50571 GCA_000404065.3 Pinus taeda | reverse complement strand
GTGCTGCAAACTATATTTTGGGCATGGAAATTAAAAGAGATCAGGCAAAGAGGAAGCTTTGGTTAAACCAGAGGAAGTATGTCGAGACAATACTGCAGAGGTTTAATATGCGGGATAGTAAAATGGTGAAGGTTCCTATTCATGTAGGTGTGAGGTTATTTGCAGAACAATGTCCCAAGACACAAGAAGAGCAAGAGAACATGTCTTGTGTTCCATATGCAAGTGCAGTCGGTAGCCTGATGTATGCAATGGTCTATACTAGACCAGACATTGCACATACAATGGGTGTATTGATTAGGTTTATGTAAAAACCAGGAAAGGAGCATTGGACAACAACGGAGTGGGTTTTTAGGTATTTGCATGGCACTAGTGATTATGGTCTGTGCTACCAAGGAAGACCAAGATTGGACAGAGTGTTGGATATTCATGGCTTTGTTTATGCAATCTGGGTTGGAGATTTGGATGAGAGAAGATCTACAAGTGGGTATGTGTTTAACCTATTTGGAGGTGCAGTCAGTTGGATGAGTAAGAAACAATCTATAGTGGCACTATCAACTACAAAGGCAGAATACATGGCAGCCACTCATGCAAGCAAGGAAGCAATTCGGTTGTAGAGATTGTGCTCAAGTATGGGGTTAGTACAGGGAGATATAAGGATAGACTGTGACAGCCAAAGTGCAATTTTCTTGGCAAAGAACCCTGCTTATCATTCAAAGACAAAGGACATTGATGTTCATTATCACTTTGTGAGGGATATGATAGAAGACAAAATGGTATTGCTGGTAAAGGTGGACACTTTGAAGAATACTGTAGATGCATTGACAAAATCTATGAGCTTTGAGAAGTTCTCTTGATGTAGAGAAACAATGGACATTTCAGGGCTAGAAAAATGACTAAGCTCTCTTGTGGCCCCCTATGGAAAGAAAACAACAAGTGGGAGAATGTTGGGTTGTGTTATATTCTTTCCACGTAGTTAACAGGGGGTTTCAAGGGTACCCGTAACCCCACTTTATGGGGTTTGGGGCAGCGCCCTGGAAAATTTTGATTTTGGACCCTATGTTAGGTTGGCCGGAACCACCTATAGTTTTGTGCATGATTTTCACACATGTTTTTTGGATGTGATGGTTTTTCAGTCCATGGTATTGGACGCAATGATTTTCGGTCCATGGTATTGGATGCGATGGTTTTCGATCCATGGTATTGGATGTTTCAACATGTATAAATATGTATTATAACATTGAAAGGAACATAATGAAAAAATCAAGTTGGTAGTCCCGGTTTTGGGATCTAGGGGAAAATCTCTATGTATATGTGTTTTATGTGTTATGATCCCACATTGTTTATTTTCTGTGTTTTAGAATTCATATGCAGGTAATTTCTATATGGGGTTAAAACCTACATCTCCTCCTCAGCCTAGAAAATTGTAGGTGATAACAGTGCAAGCCTACAATTCCTTGACAACTAGCTCAAAGTCAGTGAAGAGTGTCCTACTACAGGGAACAAGGAGGCTCTTGAGCACCACAAAGAGTTAATTTTTCAATGTCTTTGTATCACACACACACTGCACATAAGATTGAGGACAAATTAAGAATGGCATAACGTGAAATTGTAGGCAAGCACAATTGTTTAAAAAATATCGAGGTGCCTAGGAGGGTCATAGAGTTGGTGCCCAACACAAGGCATGACAATGGTAAACACAACTAGTACATGTATATTGTAGATATATACTGGAATCTGAAAATTATATTGGGTTATGCTTTGTTGGATCACAATGAAGCCAGGGAGGAAATCCTTCTAATGCTAGAAAATCTCCATCTCTTTATAAATAACTTGAACAAGAACTTGAATTAAATGGAATACCATATGGGCCTTCCTCCAAATCCATGCTTCTCATTAGGAAGCAACAAGTAGCTTATTACTATGGAGGCAATAGACTGTCCCGAGTCCGAGTGACGGTTGGTTCATAGTTCCTCTTATTTATTTGGTTCTTTGTGTTGATTTTTTGTCTACATGTTAGAAGGTATCTTAGGATGTGAAGTTCTAAGGTACATTCTCTATTTTTTTTTGTTGTACTTTCATGTTTTTAATGTTTGGATGATGAAAAAAAATATGGTTTTTCCAATAGTCTAGTTTCTCAAGTGGCAAACTAGGGATAACAAGAACATGTGACAATGTACCATCTTAATGCATGAATTTAACTTTACAAAAAGAAAATCATAACAAGTAATACCCTTTTTTCAATGTTTTCGAGTTATTATATAATGTTTGAAAAAGTTTTATTATGGGTTACTGCAAATTTTTTTATAAAAAGGGCTTCCTTTAAGCCATGAGTAAGATGATTTGAAAATTTTAAAATGTTAGTCACAAGCTTTTTAAACATTTAAAATTTTGAAAGAAAGGAATCTTGATAATTGAAGGCTTGTGTGGCCTTATTTTGTAGAAGGTTCAAATTCAATATTCACCTATCAAATGAATTTTAGGGATATTCGTATTAAATGCATGATAGTATTTTGCACATATTAAATTATTCTCATAGGACTAGGGAAAGGATTATAAAGACATTCCAACTCAAAGTATAGTAGTCACATGAAAACCCAATATGAGAATTTTCATTGAAATATGAATGTTACAACCATTGAAATCGTTGTCTCTCCATTATGAACGACTCAAAAATATATACCAACAAATACAATCACCACATTAACTTGAAAATGGAAAATATAAAGCAATAAACATAACAGAGGAACCTGGTATATGAATACAACTATGTAGCCTCAACATAAAGTTCAACCCCTTATATAATATAAGCAATATAATGTTTAGGCAATTACTCCCCCAAATATTCCACCTTTAAATTATGTTATAGCCACATAAGAAGCTACAAGAGTGCCTTCAGATGATGGGAAACTTGTGATTAGCAATAAGTCTGATCTAGTCCCCTTTTAAAGCTTGAATCTCAACCCCACTAATGATCCACATAGTTAGTAAAAAAGAGGATGCCTACACAACAAATAAAATGTCACTTCAGCTTTGAAACTTAAGGGATATTTGACCCTCTTTTACAACAATTATTTGGTCCCACACACACAGCTAACTTGTCCGTGTGAAGGAGAATATTATGCCCAACAAAGAGAGAATCCAACCAACATTATAAATCAGGAGAAACTTGTCCCCTTTGAAGATGTTAAATCACAAACGACAAGGGATTAAAACCACGACGAATAAAAGGGTTCACACACAACTTGAAACAAAGAGGAAACTCGATCCTAATACCCTAGTGAACTCGACCACTTTTAGAAATGAGGGACTTGACCCACTTATCAAACACACCAACCAAAAACCTCCAAGATTATTCAAACTCTTTAAGTGGAACTCAACCAATAAGACAAAGCATAGGAATTTGTCTCTTTAAAGTGGAAATCAACCCATGGAATGAGGGTACTCTTTGGCTCTTCCAAGATTGTGTTCTAAAGAGAATGATAAACTCAATATTAGAAGATAAATTCAATTGATAGCATTGTTACCTCTTTATCTTCTGCAAAATTTTTCTTCTTTTAGGCACAATGACAAAATATGAGTGATCTCGCTCTCCACACCAGCTATGGTGTTGGCTTAGGGGGCCTTGACCCAGGTTTAGAGTTAGTTGCGCCAAAAAAATCCCTACACTACTTCCCCTTTGCAGACTGAATTCTCAACCAAAGCAGTATGGGGGGATGCTGGAACGAAGTTTTCGCACCTAGAGATCAATATGATGTCCTTCTACGACCTAGATCTACCTTCGCACAGAACTTTAAGTGCTTATGGCTTACAACAGTAACTTCCTCCAATCTTCCTCTAGACCTCCGCTAAGGTCTAGGATTGGCTTTTGCGGACCCTGAACAGGTGAATTAGCTACTTACGCGCACCATAGATTACTTTTAGATCAATATTTACTCAGATCCACCTAAGTGTTTGATAACTTTAACAGATAGTGTTATGATCTTCATGTAATCACTTAATGTTAATTGAGTTCAAATAATAAGACGGATCAATTAAATTTGAACATCAATACATCATTATTTTATAAAGACATCATTTCATCACAACATATATCGCAATCATACATAATAGAAGTAAAGAGCTAAAACACAAGATTTTCTGCAATAATCTTCTTTATTGAGCTTCAATATAGGTTTACAGACTCATTACTTTCATGTGCACTCAGTTGCAGGGGTCCATGCACTCAGTTGCGGACACTACTCTAGGCCTTTGAGCACTCAGTTGCGGACACTACACTAGGCCTTTGAGCACTCAGTTGCGGACACTACTCTAGGCCTTTGAGCACTCAGCTACAGAGCCTTTCCCTCCTCTAAGACTTCTATCTCTGCGCTAAACTTCTTTGCTCATACCCATAGAATTCTTCTTCCTTCATTTCCTTAGACTCTCTAAGGCACACCTATTTATACAATACCATGGTCTACGAACCATGGGTAGATCTCAAAAGCTGACTCAACTTTACATAAAGGAGGGTAAAAACCCTTTTTGAATCTTCACTAGCTATGCACTCCGCGACCACAATTTCTGGAGACTTTTCATCTTTTTACATAAAAACCTGGGCTTTTGCCCCAAAACTGACCCTAGGGGAACCCATCCCAATAGGCCCCCAACACAAAGGTTGCGACTCATCCTTGAGTCACTTAGCTGGTGTGGTGGTCTTGTTGTGAAGATCCCCTAGCTTGACCTGGACAACCGCTACTTTAGACACGCTCTACATGGCTGCCTATTTTACTTGCTCCACTAGCTATTCTATGGCTCACTTGATTTTCTACTGCATAAGTTGCAAGTTCGCCAACTTTTCCTATATGTTGGCCGAGATTAGGTAGGCTTCATCCAACCAAGGACCTAACCTAGCCTTAAGGATTTCTTCCTTTTTCTGTGCAACTTCCACTTGTGCAAGGAGCTGTTTGACCTCCTGCAACTTGGTGAGGCATTCTGCTGTAGCACTGGTGTGCGTCATCACCCTTACTTCATCGTAGTGCTACTGGAGCTTGCGGATCTTGGTATTCAATATCTGTACAATGGGATCCTCGTGCAAGCTCATCACCACTTCCATGGGCTACTCAAACAAAGTTGTATAATGAGCAAGAGCGAAATCCACAGTAGCTAATCCTTCCTTGATGGCAGCTTCGCGTTGTTCCCTAACTCCTGGCAGAGTCGAAGGTTGTAACTTAAGCTCCAGTTCTATGATTTTCATATTAAGCTTGAATTGAATTGTGGCCACCTCTACCTTAGCATCTTGGATGCCCACAACAAGTTTTCGGATCTTGGCCTTGATGGTGCCTCGTCAGGTATGTGCAACTCCAGCACTGTCCTGCATGCCTCTGCAATTGTGACTGCCAACTAGGCGCTCTGTGCTTAGATCATTTCCTTTGAATTCATAGCCTCTATCTTTTTGGTGAACATTTTCTCATTGTTCACCCTGTACTTGCTAATTAAATTGAGGGCACACTGCTCCCATGCTCTTAATTCTTTTATCACACCAGTGTGCAGCGCGTGAAGATATTCGTTGGGGAGCACTACAACTTTGAGGCCGATATTCTTCAAAGTGCTTACGATAACTTTGTCATTGGCCAGTTCCATGCTCAGGGACTCTTCTGGTAGTGTGAATGTAATGAGGTCCACTGACTTGACAAGTTCTGCAACCTAACTTGTCCCTAGTGGTAGGTGTGTCTGTGCAGCACCCATTTGACCTTCTCCCACCTGCATCCTGTTGGTTTGGATATGTGCAAATCCTTCTGAATAATACCTAATGAATGTGGGTGTTGTTGTTGAAATTGCTATAGTAGTTCAACGATGGTGTCACACACTTTATCCCCGATCTCGTCGAGGTCACCCTTTGTCAACGTAATGGGATCCAGTGGTGGCTTAGTCGCCTTGGACTTCTTTTGGGGCCCCTCCATCTATTTTTCTCTATACCTCTTGACTCAGAATGGAGTGCTTTTTCCTTGATCACTGCCACCGCCCTGCGCTGACTGCTCTTCTTCGTCGGTCTGGGGTGAAGGGGATTTACTGCTGCACTCAGAGTTGTGTTGTTCTTGTTTAGCCTGCTACTTTGTAGCACGCTCTTTTTTCTAATCAGGCCTTCTCCTTGGCCTCCTTCCTCTGTTGTGCAACCAATTTTTGGACTAACTATTTCGTTGCCTCCTTCTTCTTCTTCTCTGTGGAACTCCCCACGCATTTGCTGGTACTTGCAACCATGTAAGATAGAGAATACCAATCTCCTAGCCACCGCTTGATGACTTCCTACATCACATCATCTATGGCAAGATATGGCAGATCGAACCACTTCTACTCTAGATGCTTCTGCGCCCTGATATACACGCGGTGGAAGTTTGTCTTGAACTCCGCATACTCTGATAACTGCTCATACATGGTTGGGGACAATGGTGGCCACTAGTTGATGGCCATGCGAATGCTTGATTCCATCAAAACCTAATTTCTTTGTCTTAGTGACCCGCGTGGAGTCCTTTGTGGCCTAAAGGGAGGCAAACTATGCAGCCTTCGACAAACCTACCTCCAATGGGAGGAACTAACTGTCCTTTGGTAGTTCCCAGGAAACCAACACAATAGAGAGCAACAACCATGCGTAGTGGAAGGTCTTGCTCTCATCTTGAGCCTCGTGACAATTTGCAAGGAACTCACTCCATATATAGCATGGCCATTTGAACTGGATGCCCTTCGCGCATTGTGCAACTAACGAGATCACGGGTGCTAGAACCTCATCCGCATGACACTTTCTCATGACCTTACCAGCTAGTATCTGTGTCACAATTTTCACCGCAGGGTTGTTGATGGATGTTATGGCGTTCCTGCATGGCTTCTTGATAAGCTCAAACTTCATCTTCATCTTCTCTGCCAAGTACCACTTGCTGGTCTTCCGCCAAAATTCCTTGGTTGAATTCAAGCTTTTTGTTGGTAAGAGCGTGATTTGATGGATAAGCATGTATGCGATGGGGATAGGCGCATCAAGCCATAAACACCCATCATGCACTAGAGTCAATAGTTGCTTTATGTAGGTGATATTGATGTTGGAGCGGTGATAGTGGGGCACCCACAACAGGTTCAACAACCCCGATTGATTTACTCCGCGAATCCACTCAACTGGCTCCAATGTAGTGACACTGAATTCTTTGTAATACACCCGGTTCATGTATTTCTCCATCACGAGGTGGGGGAACCTCTCATGGTCAACCAAGTCCTAGTCCTCCATCTTTAAAAGGGGAAACCTCGCCAAGTGCGGACCTTCAAAGGTTATATTTTCTGGCAACAGGGGTGTGTGAATGTCGAATTTCTTTTCTAGGTCCATGGTGACCTTCAACTTTCCTTTGCGTGGAGGGATATACTATGGAAACTTGGAGATGGGCTCCATGCCCTTAGTGTCTATATCTTCAACACCCTCTTCAGCCACCAAATCTACAACCTTCTCACGTTACTTGTCCTTCTTTTGTGCCTTGCTAGAAGAGTGCTTCCTAGGAAACTCATGCACTGCATTGGCCTCTTCTGCTTGTCTTTCTTAGGCTTATGGGTCTAATGCACTGGTGTAGGCTTCAGCCTAGGCGACCTCGGTGTCGTAGGCAAAGGAGTCGGAGCCTCCAAGCTGACAACTTCTCGAGTCGCTCCTTTGGAGGAAACAATTCCTTCGGTGCTTGCAATCTCTCCTGGTCCTGACATAGTGCTACAAATAAAGTGCTAGGTGTCCTCGGGTAGATTGTCAAACAAAGAGCTTGCGACCAAATCCTCGAAAAACTTGCGATTGATAAGCGACTGACAACACAATGAAAAAATTCTAAGGATGCAAAGTGTTCTCTGTTGGACAGCCATGTGTAATTTATAGGGGATTTTAAATTAAAATTTGATCGTTCCCCCCAAAATCCATATATTAATGCTGAATTACCGGCATATCTCCAAAGATTTTAGCCTTCAATGCCGCCCCCCCCGCTCCTCTTAACCGTTTCCTAGCTGTCAAATCATGAACAGTGACCCTAATAGTCATTTTCAGGCTGTGCTACGCAGTATCTCCCTCCATAGCACAACTCCCTTCACATCACTTCCGGTCCTGTGACATCACCATTTTCCATGCAACCCCTCTGTCACGTAGCTCCCAAAACTGGGCAGTGTAGTTTATAGTCTCGCGCTCCCTTGAAACTGCGTGGAGCACTAAGACTGTCATGTTGTCATGTAGTCATTGAGTCAGATCTCCTACATACGACTTCAACCGGATCCCATTCACTTTTCCTGGGAATGGTTCTCCATTCAACTTTGTGAGCTGAACTGTGTCCCCATCGATGATTTCTTTGATGACATATGGCCCCAACCAGTGCATTTGAAACTTTCCTGGAAATTTAGAGAACTTACTATCATATCATAAAACCAAGTCATTTACCTTGAATGTGCGCAGCTTGATGTGTTGATCGTACTATGCCTTTTCTCATTCCTTTTGTACTTGTTGATGAAATCCAACCAAGAATTTATCCTCTTTGAGCTCCATCAATTGCGCAAGTCGTTCTTCCAAGGCTCCGTGGTCCACCATCCCTATGAAGGCTACTATGCGTAGAGTAGGCACGATATATTCCATAGACATCACAACTTGTATGCCATAGACCAACCGGAAAAGTGTCTGAATTGTTACTTTTTTGTAAGTAGTCATGTACGCCCATAACACTGCCAGTACGTGCATGTCCCAATCATTCTACTACATGTTGTAAATATTTGTCAGCGCATTCTCCAATATCTTATTGAAAGCCTCCACTGTTTGACTATTCTGATGATAAACCTGAAATTCTTCTATCAGCATGCTAATCGTTTTGTTAAGTGTGTACTGCGATCACTTATCAACACTTTCAAGCACCGAAACCTGGTTAGCATGTACTCAAACAAAAATTTAGCTATTGTAGCCCCAGTACAATCCTTTACAGGTTGTGCTTCTGCCCATCTGGTTAGATACTTTGTCACGGTGACAATGTAGCACGCACCTATTTTCTTACCTGGGGGATGGATAGGTCCTACAAAGTCAATTTCCCATTTATCAAATGGCTATAATGACATCTGAGGTTTCAGAGGCAGCTCATCCCTCCGTGATGGCATGCCATTCTTTGACATGTATCACACACACTACAATATGCTTTAGAATCTTTATGCAATGTATGCCACCACAATTTGGTGCGCAAAATATTCTGCGTCATTGCTTTTCCTGCATAATGTCCTCCCGCAGATCCTCCATGAGCTTCAACGAGGATGCTATTTCATTCAAAATTGGGCACATACCGTTAGAGTATCTCATCATCACCCATCTTATACAAATGTCCTGCAATTATTGAGAAGTCTACCATGCACACTACTAACTCCTTCTTCTGCTGGCTGGTGTATCCTTCTAGAGCCATTTGTGTAGTCAAAAAGTGGATAATATTTGCAAAATAGTTGTCCGTTATGTGCATCATGAAGATTTGCGTGTTGGACAACCCCTCCTTCAAATTAGTAGGCTCCTCCCCTGTTTCAATACATAACAAGTGGTCAAGTCCTGCATTCAACAATCCTGGCTTGACAATTACCTCAAAGTCGTATTCTTGAAACAACAAAAACCATCGACATATCTTCCCTCCCAACACAGGCTTATTGACTAGATATTTCAAAGCGGAGTGGTCTGTGTACATCTTGAAATGTACACCCAACAAATAGTGCCTCAACTTTTGGAGCATGTTCACCATAGCCAATACCTTACACTCTGTCATTGAGTAGTTCTTCTCAGCCTTTGATATTTTTCTGCTTGCAAATGCTATAGGGTGATCCACCTCTCCTTTGCCAACTTGTGTCAGCACTGCTCCCAACACAATACATGAGGCATCAACATGCAAATGGAAGTCCTTCTTCCAATCCGAGAAGACCAAGATCGACGTGATGACCATCTTTTCCTTCAAGACATCCAGGCTGCGTTGACATTCTTCATACCAGCAGAATGTAGCGTCCTTCTTTAGCAACTTCTCCATGCGCATAGTAATTTGAGCATAAGCCTTGATGAACTTTTGATAGTACCTAGTATGGCCCAACATTGCGCGCAACTATTTAACACTCCTTAGGGCTTCTAGATTGATTATTACTGTGATCTTTGCAGGGTCTAACATTATTCCTTGTTTGCATACCACATTGTTATCACTCAGGTTGTCCCTAAGCTCCTGAAGGGATACGACCGAGGTAACCACAAACCAATATTTGGATTGCAGGTTCTAGCCCACCTGCAATTAGAGAGGGCTCTCTCTTGATGATTTAGCTTTGTTGATGATGATTTTAGGATAGTTGTTGGGTTTAATGGGTTTTGTTTATGTTTGGATGGTGTTTGAATGGAAGGAAGATGCTTTCAAGTAGAGAGGCATGCATAGAGTGATAAGTTTCAAACCATTAGGCATGGAGTCAAGGAGTAGGACTGTAGGTATGCTTTCTTGATCACAAGAGGAGCGAGGAGCAAGGTAGCTGCACATGAAACAACCTTCAAGCTAAAGAGATGAGGTGAAATGTAAGGAATGAGAGGCAATTAAGAATCTCTCAATCAGCTTAACAGAGGGAAGGGAAATGAGCTCTATCTAGGGGCAGTTAAGAATCCCTAGATAACTGTCATACGTGGTGAGTTAGGGAAAATATGAGCCAGGTGAAATTCATATTTATGCCTAAAACAGATGAAAAACATAAAGAAACAGTAGAAATTGAGCATATAGTGCAATTAAACAAATTCTAAGCCAGTCTTTCTTTCTACTGTTTAGACAATGATTTATGAATGGAAAATAGGGTAAGAAGCACTTATTGGGTCATGTACTAGCACAAGAATTCCACAGTCACTCTTAAACCATTACACACAGTAAACAATTCATTCTCCAAGCTCGTAAGCAGTGTTTGATTATAGAAATTATCAGGTATACAATGTGAGTCTCTGCTTAAGCAAAACATCCAACCCACAAAAACCAACCCTCTTCACATTGTTCAGGGCTGTCTTTATAGGTAAAATATCCAAGAGTATTTATTACAACCAACCTAAACAGGTTTGCGGGAAAAAGTTTTTTAAACCTAAACTTGTGTTGAAATTAAATGCAAA
The DNA here is from genome assembly GCA_000404065.3 of Pinus taeda. Classification (NCBI taxonomy): domain Eukaryota; kingdom Viridiplantae; phylum Streptophyta; class Pinopsida; order Pinales; family Pinaceae; genus Pinus; species Pinus taeda. Next base: position 39,452 of record APFE030907759.1, on the reverse strand, counting down.
TAAAATATCTATTGAGCTGGGCCAAAAGAAACTGGATCAAAAAGAGTTAATGTAGTGTCCTCTGTGACTTGGTGCAGTGCTTTTGCAATAACTGAGCTTTGAGCTTTGGTCCACTGATCTTATGTGAGTTTTAATGTGCAGTCACTGTGGTGATGAGCTTTGAATGGTTCCTTAACTGCTTCTTGACTTTTAAGGATTTCTTTTAATTTTTTATTCGCCTCGAGCCCTGAGAAAATCTTCACTGGTACACTTTGCCGCAACATTGATCTTCTCTGGCATGAATTTTGGCTTCACATTTGCTCTGATACTCTTTGATGCCTAAATCGGGCCTCTCTCTTTATGTTGATATGCTGAAAAACCACTAAATCGGGCCTTTTCTGCCATTTTCGGCGCAAAAACGGCCGAGGAATCAAAAGATTCCCCAATTTGGCCCATTTCCCATAGCGATGTACGATTAGCACTAAGCGCTAATCGCGCATCGAAAACTGGCTCAGAATTTGAATCCGGGCCTCCTAAGATGCATTTTTGCGTTTGCGTGCCTTTCTTTGGCGGATGATGTTAGCATGACTTTAGCGATGGGTCCTGGTACAGTGGATGACGTCAGCAGGGTGATGTGGCGGGGTGACGTTGCAGGGTGTTGGATGGTGTGGTGCCTGATATGTTTTTGCGATGTGATAGCGATAACTGTAATGCTGCGATCTGCGATGAATTTGTAGTGAAACATGTCTTAATGATAAATCAAGTTTTAAACGAAATATATGAATGAATGGAGGCATGTGGCGAGGAAGCATTTGTGATGCAATATGCTCTTTTGATGCAATGGAAATGTCGCATCGGAGCAAGAGGAAGTGGCATGTATTTCTGGAACATGACTCTTGCGACCACCGATTGCCGACTTGCGAAATGGTATCAGCGGAGCATCCATCGGGGAGGACAAAAACGATCAACATTAGCTTTGAGACCTCTGATTGCGATATCACGTCGGAGGGGGCCCAAAGGGATCGGAAGAATGTTAAGGCAGTTGGCAAGGGTTATTGCGATTAGAAGAAGGGTATATATGCATTTGAAGAGTATTTGAGGCCTCGGAAGGGGTCCGATAACCTAAAAAAGGAATTTCATGCTTTGGAAGGAGTCCATTGCATTGGAAAATGGTTTTAAAGGGGCAAAATGGGGGTTCTTCTATGTTTCAGGCAAACTTAGCAATTCCCGAGTGTACTTATGGTTATTTTTCAACCAGGGGGGAAGGGATAAATATATAGGGGAGTTTATTAACATAGTTTTAATAGGGGATGGGGAGATAGATAGGGAGCTATATAGTAAAGTTAGTAGTTAAGATGACCATGATGAGAAAGCGCTAAGTGTGTGAATCTTAGGCTATTAGGGAAATAATGATTCATAAAGGAAGTATGGATATTCCTTGAAGTATGAATATTCCTTGGGCAAAGAAGATCTTTACCAAGGTGAATGATATGTAAAATGATGAAACTAAGAGGCATCAAGCAGATCTTGATCTCTTTAGGGAAATTAGTGAGTGTTTTGGGGAATAAGGAAGAAGGGGGAAGTTAGTCATGCCTCGCTTGAATCTTACAAATGGAAACTGCCTGATAATTGTGACTTGAAGAGATATGACACTTGAAAACATGAAATTGATCACAAACCAACATTCTGCAACCTCAAAACTACCTACCTGGCCTACTTACCTAGCATTTTTTCTTCTTTTTGGTTTGGGTGCACTTAGACTTGCAGACCCAGCGTTTCAACTTTTTCCTTTTTTGTCCTCCTATCTACATCTACACTTATTTCATCCAGGGGCTCAGATTAAGCTGTTAAGCACCCTTGCTTCTCTACCTATCTAAGAATCTGCCAAGATTAAGCTGTTTGGACAGATATTCATTCCCTATATTCTATAACAGTAAATTGAAACCTAGGGAGACCAAGATTAAACTGTTTGGATCTCCCTTTAGCCGAAAATTCTTCAAAAATGGAATAGTGCATCAAAATTGGAACACAGCAGTGGCACTTGAAATGGCACATTCTCAGGGCATCCTTCTTTGGCTTTCTATAGTAAATATGGAAAATTGCAGCATGCAAAGTATGACATATTTGGCATGTAAAAATGTCAATCATGAAAGATGAGTAACCTGCTGCAGCAGGAGGCTAACACACATGATCTAGCAAAATCCCAAAGGGGACACAAATCAAGTACTTATTTAGGTTTAGTGTGATCTGATACCTTCATCATGTATCAAACATTAAGCGAAGATTGGCTACATGGTACTTTACTAGCCTAAACACTGTTTAGTCATTAAAATATACTTCCAAGAATTTGTGAATAAACTCTTTGAACGTTGCGATGACTACATGAGAGAATATCGACGAAAAATTCTTGAGTCCGAATGGCATCACCGTATACTGAAAACACTTGCATTCTATCGCGAAGGTTGTTTTACTCTTGTCTTTTGGCATGATCTTGATTTGATGGTATCTAGAGAACTTATCAATAAATGAGTAGGCCTCCTGCCCTCCCACATTGTCCAGTACCTCATCAATAAACAGTTTCGGGGAAGGATCATGAACGCAGGCATCGTTAAGCTTTCTTAGATCTATGCAAATCATTATCTCTCCCTTCTGCTTCTTTTCCTGAACTACCATTGGGCTCACCCAATAAGATTCCTCCACTTGTTCAATAATACCTACCTCAAGCATCTTGTCTAATTCCAAGCGGACCTTTTCATTGTATTTGGGATTAAGGTGATATGGCCTCTACTTAACAGGTTTCGCATCCAGTTTCAAAGTTAATTTCATCAATCCCAAATCGCCTGTGATGCCTTTCAAATCCAAAAATTTTGTAGGAAAAAGATCCTGGTACTCACGGAGTGACTCAAAAACTTTATCCACTGTGGCATCATCCTTGTAGTCTCTGATCTTCACGAATTTAGTCTCCGCTTCAGTACCAATGTTTACCTGCTTAGTTTTCAATGGCGTGGTGATATCCAAGTTCTTTATCTACGGACCTTCAACCTCACAATGGCCTTCCACTTCTGGGATATTGATATTCCATGGATCCTCATCCTCCCCTTCAATAGTCATGTTATAGCATTCCAGTGCATGGCACAGTTGGGTGCTCTAATCTAGTTGAACCAATTCCAAAGGATCCTTCAGAATTCGAAATATTGTAGCCTTAACCTTTTGCAATGCCTCATCAATGCTTTCGAACCCATCTTCGAAGCTGAAGGCCATAAAAAATCATTCTCTTAAGATATGCCACTCTGTGGTGTCGTGGCAGAGCTCTATTTCCAAATACCAATTCATAGGGATTATGTCCAGACCGTGATAGAATAAATGCAACCACTTTGGCTGTGGCTCTGTTCCATACACTCTAGTCAATTTCACCAAATGATCGCATTGATCATTCCTTCCATCATACTTCTCAGTTAACCGTACTTTAAGACAACCAAATTGCATCCTCATCATTCTCCTTTAATCACGCCACTCATCAAATTTGTCTTTGTGCGCACCCCACCATCGAGCAAGCATAGCGTGCAGTGCCAAATCCAACGCCTGAAAATGGTGATCCTCTAGAAATTCTCTTTCAAAAGCATCAAAAAACTTATCTACGTCAGTTAAACCATCATATAAGTTAAATTTCTTACCTCCGACGACAAACAACACAATGATTTGGTCATCATGTTGCAATGCAGTGTGGATACTTCGTGTAACCTGTTTTGCCAATGTTCCAACTCTTCATCTGAATCTGAGGTATAGGAAATTTCACAGTCCCATGCAATCCTTCCATTAGCCGTTGGATTAACCCAATCTTGATCTCACACCATAATTTTGTAGATTTGATCCAAACCATCGCCACTTTCCTCATAGTCGTAGAACAGTTTAGTATAGCACGGCCCTTTTGTAGGGTCCAATGGTACTATAACAAGAAGCGATTTTCCTTCAAACGACATTGTACACTTCTTCAAATTGATTACCCCATTCATATCAATAGCCAAGTCTATTCCAAGGAGCACAGGGTATGGATTGCTGTCATCAATGATTTCTATCACTTCAAAATTAGCTAGCGCACATGCACCTTCTATATCTACGGTAACTCCCTGTAATCGTCCCATAGGGATAATCTTCTGCTGGTTCACCATCCTCAGTTGAATTGAAGACCACTGTAGTGCAGGTCTCCCCATTTTCTCCCAGGTATTTTTAGGTAATACGTTCGCGTCAGACCCCAAGTCCAAAATAAGTTGGTCCATCTCATAGTCTCCTATTTGTGTGATAAGCCTCATATCACACCTTGTTATCGCCTTATGCTTACCAATATTTTGACTATGCGGGGTCCCTCAAGAGCATTATCCTTACCGGCACACTTTTTTATCAACTCCTGTAGTCCTTTCACAGCCTTTCTATCACATAATAGTTTCATACAAGTCTCCACGAAGGTGGTCAACACAGAGGGGTCAACCTCTGTAGGTGCGCTGGTGTCTAGCAGTTTGTTCTGACTCCCTGAGGTAGAAGCTTCAGCGAAGCTTTTCTTCGCTTCCATGAATGTTTCTTTTTCACACTCTAGATCGAAACTAGTCTCCCTTTCCGGGGACTTGCAAACCCATCTACCTTCTTCAAGCTATTTTCCCTTATCGTCACAAGCCGTGATCTCACTTTGCAACATGATATTCACATTCGTGTCCTCTTCGCGAGGTTCGACCCTCATCATCTATAATTTCTGGGTAGGATGTTGAGGTTAAGCCTTCTTCTCCTGCATCTTCGCCATCAACACAAGACATTCTTCGATTGTGTGGTCGAACTGAGTCCAATATTGACATGACAGGTGTGTCTGATTCATACACTCCCGTGCATAGTGTCATGGCATTACGCAATTGTAGAAAATGACCTACCCATGACCCATACCAGGTCCTCCTCCTCCTCGGCCTCATCCGTGTCCCTAATATGCTCTGCGCTCTCCCCCAGCGCCCTAATCCAGAGGCCATGTTTCTGCTTGCATTCAATACGTAGGCATGTTTTAATCATTAATTCATAGCTTTGACAGCATCTCTCATCGTGGCCCACCGATTTGCCGAAATTGCAGAACAATTATTATGGTGTCTGTACAAACTTTTGTAGCAAATGAAAATTATCTGTGACATGTTTTCTGGCCACTTGACAAATAGCGCACCATAGCGCGGGCCCTGCACTTGGTCCTGCTAGAGATTCATGCCTCAGGGCATTGCCCCCCCCCCCCCCTGTGATGTAGCTCGTGAAGACAGGGCAATGATATTTATCATACCGTTGGTTTTTACACTTGAGATGCCAAACTTCTTCACGCACCTTCAGTCACGCCGCTTTTTCCTTTTTCAAGCTCTGCAATTCCAAGAAAAGGTTATACAACTCTACGTGTATCTATTGAACCCAACGAAGCATATTGAATAGGAGTTTCATGCAATCCCATTGAAATTTCCAGGGCTTCCACCTGAGTTCCTATCTTTTGTTGTGATAAAGCAATCCTTAAGTAGGGCAGGAGCGCAGCTATAAACCAATCGCAATGATGACTATTTGTGAGATTCATATTAGTTTCACAGATCTCGCACTTCAGTATTTGAACTAGCTACCATGGCGTTTCACCAGGCCTCATCATGATTTCCTCAAATCTAATTACCAATTGCGAGGGAGAATTTGGCTTAATGAATTCCTTGTTCAAAATGGTTTGAGTATCTGCTAATGATGCCAACAAATTATCAGTGCAGTACTTAATGTACCATGTCAGCATGTGATCCTACAAGGCGGTAACCAATTGCGCCTTCTTTATATTATCATTCATAATTTGTTGTACTACCCACACAACCTTCGCAAAAACCAAAACTAATCTGGATCCTCACTTCCTAAGCCCTTGAAAATTGGCAACTTCATTGTATTCAACATGTTAACCGGTGGCGATGGTGGTGGCAGTGTGGGTGAAGGTGTATGTTGTGGAGGTGAAGGTGGAGGTGGTGTGGATGGATGAGGTATTCATGGAAAACCTTGCCTTATCAGTTGGACAACAATCTGCAGTGAAGACTGTGCTACTTCCTCTTCGTCACTCACACGAGGTTGAATCAACGGGATATATTCAAGGTCTGTTCTCTCCCTATCCATGAAGAGCTTCCCACTTCGTGTAGCTCCAAACATCAAGGCAGTGGCATAACCCATTTTTCACACAACAATATCTTAATCCAAGTATTCAAATATCTTAGATACTTAACTCGCGGTCCTTTGAAGAAGCATCGTTTTTCTTCACTGTAACTCACTAAGGTGTTGACCGTAAACTCTGTAACAAATCGTCCTATAACCTGATCAAGCCAATGGTCAACAACATGTGCGATCTTATCCTCAAAAGCTTCCAACCTTCACACTAATTCTGGAGTCCACACTATTGGACTGTCAAGCTTCCACCTCCATTGTGTTGAAATATGGCA
>APFE030907759.1:0-30343 GCA_000404065.3 Pinus taeda | reverse complement strand
TATGGGCTTTATTGACTCTTAACTATGACGTGGTCCCATTACATAGATAAGGGGGTTAGGGTGGGACCCTAACAGTATGTATGAAGCCTATATAGAGACTAGAGTCTCTCCACTGAGATGTGTCAAGTATGATTCTATATTGACAAGCATATGGCTTGTGGAGTGATCTCCTTCCTTAACGAGTAGTTGTATGGTGTTGCCCTACCTCAAGGGTTTTGATATTAATAAAGAAGCATTTCTATTTTCTATTATTGGATCAATATTGATATTTCTTGGGCATATTTTGCATTGATATATATTTTTAGGTTAGATATATTACAATTGTTATAAGAGTTCTTTTTTGGGCAGTGAGTTTGCAAATCAATATGCAAATTTTGGTGCAAAATTTGCAAAAACAAATAGAAAATATGAGTTCCTTGTGAAAAAACACCCAATTAAAAAAAAAAAAAAATAGTCGAATCAGAGTCTGAATGAGGGAGATATCGCTGATTTAAAATCAATTGTTTTATAGAAATCTTTCTGACGACAATTCATGGACGACGGATCTCCGATAATGTTTTGCAGTTTTTGTATAGAATTTTAGAAAAATATTTGTATATATGATATCCTCTTGAAAAACCACGCAAATTAAAAAAAAAAAAAAAGACGGTCGAATTGGAGTCTAGATGAGGGAGAAATCGCTAATTTAAAATCAATTCTTTCTTTCAGAACTTTTTGTGAGGACCGAAAAGTTGCAGCGAGGATTTGAGTTCCTAGAATGCTCAGAACGTGATTCTAGTTGCATGGGAAGATGCAGAATGACCATTCCATTTCCAAAAATAGGTTATAATAAGGATTTTGAGTTTTATTGACTGTTTTATGCCCATTTTAAATTTTCGCCAAAGTAAGTGATTTTCTTCAAAACCCTTACCTTATGGGTTCTAGAAGGCTATTTTTTATAGGAAAAGAGGATGGTCATACTATTGAAGAATACCTAACATATGATGCACACATAGAAGGGGAATCCAACCATCACATTCATTTCCATGGAGATCACCATTCTTCAAGCCACTAGACACCCAAGTTGGACATGTACAAATTTGATGGCTCTAACCCCGCAATATGGTTGGCACAAATGGAACAATATTTCCCCCTTAATAATATATGGGAGGATAGAACTAAACTACATGTGGGAGCCCTTTACTTGGACCAAGAGAGACGGTAGTGGTGGCAATGGCATCAGAAATGTTATCCAGGGAGGCTAACTTAGAACATGTTCTCAAAAGCCATTTGTGACCGCATTGATTGGGAATCTCGCTTTTTGGATTGTCTCACTAAGCTCAAGAAAACATGTACAATAAGGGACTACATTGCAGTGTTTGAAAAATTGGCCATCTGAACTGAAGGACTAGGAGATGACTTTTATTTTGAATGTTTCATCAGTGGCCTAAAGGAAGCCATCCAAGCCCATGTCTGAATGCATCACTCAACTACTTGGTTTGATGCATGTCGTAAGGCTATAGATGTAGAAGTCGCCTTAAATGCCCAGTACAATCATCCAAATTGCCCACCAAAACACTTAAGGTTTAAAAGGGGTCACCGACAAAAATGGCCAAAAGAAGGAAACAAGTACTCTGTTACTACTGTGATGATAAGTACTCCCCACAACATAAATGTAAGGAGCCAAAATTCTTTCAAATTGATGCTACTGAAAACAAATCAACTGTGGTATACCTAGGGGGGATAATATGGTGTAAAGAGGGAGGTACCCAAGGGAATAATGTAATAATGTGATGTAATAATATAATGGGTCATATTTAATAAATAAAATGGTTAACTCACATTATGTAAAGAACCACAAGTAGTTAGGGAATAATGTGATAAGCCCATTGTAATGGATGTATGGTATTAAGAGACCCATGGTATTGTATGTATAAAGTCTATATAGAGACTATAGTCTTTCCACTGAGATGTGTCAAGTTGATTCTATATTGACAAGCATATGGCTTGTGGAGTGATCTCCTTCCTTAAGGAGTAGTTGTATGGTGTCGCCCTACCTCAAGGGTTTTGATATTAATAAAGAAGCATTTCTATTTTATATTATTGGATCAATATTGATATTTCTTGGGCATATTTTGCATTGATATATATTTTTAGGTTAGATATATTACAATTGTTATAAGAGTTCTTTCTTGGGCAAAGCTAGGAGATTTTTTTTGGGCAGCAAGTTTGTAAATCAAATCTGCAAAATTTGGTGCAAAATTTGCAAAAACAAATAGAAAATATGAGTTCCTTGTGAAAAAATACCCAATTCAAAAAAAAAAAATAGTCAAATTAGAGTCTGAATGAGGGAGATATCGCTAATTTAAAATCAATTGTTCTGTAGAAATCTTTCTGACGACAGTTCATGGACGACGGATCTCCAATAATGTTTTGCAGTTTTTGTATAGAATTTTAGAAAAATATTTGTATATATGATATCCTCTTGAAAAACCACTCAAATTAAAAAAAAAAAAGACGGTCGAATCGGAGTTTGGATGAGGGAGAAATCGCTAATTTAAAATCAATTCTTTCTTTCAGAACTTTTTGTGAGGACTGAAAAGTTGCAGCGAGGATTTGAGTTCCTAAAATGCTCAGAACCTGATTCTAGTTGCATGGGAAGATGCAGAATGACCATTCCATTTCCAAAAATAGGCTATAATAAGGATTCTGAGTTTTATTGATTGTTTTATACCCATTTTAAATTTTCGCCAAAGTAAGTGGTTTTCTTCAAAACCCTTACTTTATGGGTTCTAGAAGGCTATTTTTTATAGGAAAAGAGGATGGTCATACTATTGAAGAATACTAACATATGATGCACACATAGAAGGAGAATCCAACCATCACATTCATTTCCATGGAGATCACCACTCTTCAAGCCACTAGACACCCAAGTTGGACATGTACACATTTGATGGCTCTAACCCTGTAGTATGGTTGGCACAAATGGAACAATATTTCCCCCTTAATAATATTTGGGAGGATGGAACTAAACTACACGTGGGAGCCCTTTACTTGGACCAAGAGAGACGGTAGTGGTGGCAATGGCATTAGAAATGTTATCCAGGGAGGCTAACTTAGAACATGTTCTCAAAAGCCATTTGTGACTGTGTTGATTGGTAATCTCACTTTTTGGATTGTCTCACTAAGCTCAAGCAAACATGTATAATAAGGGACTACATTGCAGTGTTTGAAAAATTGGCCATCTGAATTGAAAGACTAGGAGATGACTTTTATTTTGAATGTTTCATCAGTGGCCTAAAGGAAGCCATCCAAGCCCATGTCTGAATGCATCACTCGACTACTTGGTTGGATGCATGTCGTAAGGCTATAGATGTAGAAGTCGCCTTAAATGCCCAATACAATCATCCAAATTTCATCCCAAAGGCACGTCAAAAGGGGTCACCGACAAAAATGGCCAAAAGAAGGAATCAAGTACTCTGTTACCACTGTGATGACAAGTACTCCCCACAACATAAATGTAAGCAGCCAACATTCTTTCAAATTGATGCTACTGAAAACAAATCAACTGTGGTATACCTAGGGGGGACAATATGGTGTAAAGAGGAGGTACACAAGGGAATAATGTAATAATGTGATGTAATAATATAATGGGTCATATTTAATAAATAAAATGGTTAACTCACATTATGTAAGGAACCACAAGTAGTTAGGGAATAATGTGATAAGCCCATTGTAATGGATGTATGGTATTATGAGACCCACGGTATTGTATGTATGAAGCCTATATAGAGACTAGCGTCTCTCCACTGAGATGTGTCAAGTATGATTCTATATTGACAAGCATATGACTTGTGGAGTGATCTCCTTCCTTAAGGAGTAGTTGTATGGTGTTGCCCTACCTCAAGGATTTTGATATTAATAAAGAAGCATTTCTATTTTATATTATTGGATCAATATTGATATTTCTTGGGCATATTTTGCATTGATATATATTTTTAGGTTAGATATATTACAATTGTTATAAGAGTTCTTCTTGGGCAAAGCTAGGAGATTTTTTTTGGGCAGCAAGTTTGCAAATAAAATCTGCAAATTTTGGTGCAAAATTTGCAAAAATAAATAGAAAATATGTGTTCCTTGTGAAAAAATACCCAATTAAAAAAAAACAGTCAAATCAGAGTCTAAATGAGGGAGATATCGTTGATTTAAAATCAATTGTTTTGTGGAAATCTTTCTGATGACAGTTCATGGACGACGGATCTCCAATAATGTTTTGCAGTTTTTGTATAGAATTTTAGAAAAATATTTGTATATATGATATCCTCTCGAAAAACCACTCAAATTAAAAAAAGAAGGACGGTCGAATCAGAGTCTGGATGAGGGAGAAATTGCTAATTTAAAATCAATTCTTTCTTTTAGAACTTTTTGTGAGGACCGAAAAGTTGCAGTGAGGATCTGAGTTCCTAGAATGCTCAGAATGTGATTCTAGTTGCATGGGAAGATGCAGAATGACCATTCCATTTCCAAAAATAGGTTATAATAAGGATTCTGAGTTTTATTGACTGTTTTATGCCCATTTTAAATTTTCGCCAAAGTAAGTGATTTTCTTCAAAACCCTTACTTTATGAGTTCTAGAAGGCTATTTTTTATAGGAAAAGAGGATGGTCATACTATTGAAGAATACATAACATATATGAAGTCAAAACACCCAATAACTTGGGTATTAGGACCATGGAATGATTTTAAGGACGAGGTTGCCATATGGTGGAAATCACTTAACTAAGATCAGATAGGGGCACTTCCCAATGAAGAGATTGAAAAACTCCTTTTGAACAAGTGGTCTCATGCTAGGAAGAAGGAAAATAAGAGCCATAAAGGCTCATTTTCTACTAATATTTCCATATTATAGGTTCATGGAAGTATTCAAAAAGAGAAGATCATTGTGATTATCAATCCTAGTTGCAAGCATAATTTTATTAATGTTAATTTGCTAAAAAATTGCAAGTCCCAATCTAACATATTGAGCACACACAGGTTGATGATGTTCAAATTTATAAATATTTGAAGATTTCTATGGATAAATATGTTCTTCATTCTGATTATTATGCTACATATATGGATGATGTGGATGTTTTGTTGAAATACTCTTGGATGGAATACACTGGTACTATCAATATTAATGCACAAAAGAAATTCCTTAAGCTCTAGTATAACTAGAAGAAAATTACATTACAGGATATTTCCATCAGTAAACAGGTAGAGCCCAAGGAGGCCCAAATAGAAAATGATGTAGGTACTAACACATCAAATGAGGAGTCCATGGTGGAAGTAATAATGGAAGACAAGCAACAAACGCAAGCACCACAACAGGTTCTGATACCAATCAGGCTCCATCAGGTGGTGAATTGAAGAAAGATACACCATCAGTTAAAACTTTAGCATATCACCACCCACACTACCCAATTAGACGATAATCAACAAGGTGGAAAAGAATTATCAACAAGGCCAACAACCCCCAGATGACACACAGAGAGGTGCGATGAGCCACCTACTTGGTGCGAGTGAGGCACCAAGTAGATTGAGTGTTCACCTTTCTCTGGGATGGTTAGATGCACGTGCATGGTACCAATGGACTACTCTTTTGAGTAGATCTTATTATTTGTGTTCTTCTCATATTTCGTGGATGAAACATGTTTAAAGGGGGTGGAATGTAATATACCTAGGGGGAATAATATGGGGTACAAAGGGAGGTACCCAAGGGAATACTGTAATAATGTGATATAATAATATAATGGGTCATATTTAATAAATAAAGTGGTTACCCCACATTATGTAAGGGACCACAAGTAGTTAAGGAATAATTTGATAAGCCCATTGTAATGGATGTACGGTATTGAGAGACCCATGGAAATTACCCATGGTATTGTATGTATGAAGCCTATATAGAGGCTAGAGGCTCTCCATTGAGACGTGTTAAGTATGTTTTTATATTGACAAGCATAAGGTTTGTGGAGTGATCTCCTTCCTTAAAGAGTAGTTGTATGGTGTTGCCCTACCTCAAGGGTTTTGACATTAACAAATAAGCATTTCTATTTTATATTATTGGATTGATATTGATATTTCTTGGGCATATTTTGCATTGATATATATTTTCAAGTCAGATATATTACGTCAGTCGATGAAGCTTCATCCACTAAAGTGTCTGAGGAAGAAGTGGGCGAACCCCAAATCGACCCAAACAATGATCTCACAGCTACTCCCGATGAGCCGGTTATATCACTACATGCCTTGGTTGGAACATCTTCACCCCAAACTCTCAAAATCCGAGGTTTTATTAAAAACCGACTAGTAGTGGTGTTGATTGATAGTGGCAACACTCATAACTTTGTCCATAAGAGTAACAGAAGATGTTCATTGTTTTGTATGGGCAATATCTAATATCCAAGTCCTTATCGATGATGGGGGGACCATGAAATGTGAAGGATGTTGTGAAAATATTAAGCTTCAGATGGGGGACTATCACCTCAAAACCCAAATGTTTGTCATTGAAATGGGTGGTTTTGACATTATCCTTGGTGTTGAATGGCTTAGCACACTAGGCCCTATCACAATGGATTTCCAGGAGTTATATATGATCTTTAAGCAGAACAACCACACTCATGCATTGAGGGGACTCCAGGCAGTTGATCCTACTATCATCAACTCACATCAAATGGAGAAGATTTAAAAAAAGGGCTATCATGGGGTAGTAGTGCAATTTAATGCCATTTAGGCCATTGAATCCACTCCTCCTTATATTCATCATGATATGCAATAGGTATTAGAGCACCACCAACGAGCTTTGACAAACCTAAGGAGATCCCACCCTCTTGGGGTGAACATGATCATAACATCTCTTTGGTCCCAGGTGCCCAGCAGCGAAATGTCCTCCCATATCGATATACTTTTGCACAAAAGAATGAAACTGAAAAAATAATCAAGGAACTCCTCGAAGCCGACATTATTTGTCCGAACACCAACCCTTATTCATCTCTAATGGTCATGGTTCTAAAGAAAGATGGAGAATGGCACATGTGTCTCGAGTTTAGGGCCCTTAACAAGCTCACTATCAAGGACAAATTTCCTATTCTAGTAGTTGATGATCTGCTTGATGAACTGCATGGTGCTAATTTTTTTACCAAGCTAGGCCTTTGCTCGGGGTATCACTAAATACGCATGAAGGAAGTTGACATTCCCAAGACAACCTTTCAAACTCATGAAGAGCATTATGAATTCATGGTCATGCCATTTGGTCTTTGTAATGCTCCATCCACTTTTCAGAGCCTCATGAACCACCTTTCGAAACCATATCTCAGAAAAATTGTCCTGGTCTTTTTCGATGACATTCTCATCTACAACATAACATGGGATAAACATCTGCCACATGTTGACCAAATATTGCAATTGCTCCAAGATCACAAATTATTTTTCAAATTATCCAAGTGCTTGTTGGCTTAGGTTGGGCTGAACCAAGTTCAGATTTTACTACGCACCAACAAAACCCTCAATCACTGGCCCTTTCGGCAATGACCTACAAGCAAGTCGTAGTATCACCCAAAGTGACTATGGGAGGTTGCAGAACCAGGTTTTTGCAACCTTAAGGGATACTGCGATGTGGCAATTCTGCATTTTCTTATGCTTTAACACTTATAAACTACTTCGCATTCATGAACTACTTCGCACTTATATATTACTTCGTAAAATTACATTCATCATTTAAACATATTATAAACATTCATACCTAAAGAACTGTGCCGCCATGATCGCTCATATCAAAGATAATCTACATCAAGCTCAGAATTAGATGAAGCAACCGACTGACCAACACCGTTTAGAGAGGTCATTTCAAGTAGGCGACCAAGTGTTCCTATGACTCCAACCTTATAAGAAAACCTCTCTCAAAGAAAAGGGCTGCCATAAACGAGCCCCAAAATTCTATGGACCTTATTAGGTACTTCAACATATAGGAGCAGTCACTTACAAACTAGCCCTACCAATTACTTCAAAAATCCACCTAGTATTCCATGTATCCTGCCTCAAGAAAGTTGTGGGGAACAATTGTAGGGTTCAAACCAGTCTATCAAAATTGGATGAGGAAGGTTCACTGTGGCTTTGACCTATACATGTCCCCAATACTTGTGAAAGACATCTCCACAACCACATGATCAAGGAAGTCCTCATTAAGTGGAAAGACACCTCTCTAGAAGATGTGACATGGGAACCAACCAATATTCTTCAACAGTTTCCGTGGCTTCAACCTTGAGGACAAGGCTACCTTTGATGGGGGAGGGCATGTTAGGGTCCAACCCTAACTCCCTTATTCATGTAATAAGCCTCGTCAGGGTCATAGTTAGTTAGCTGAGTCAATAAAGCTCGTAAGCAGTTATCCACATCGTTAATATTGTAAGTGGTTGACCCACATTATAAAAAAGGGACCGTAATTAATTATGAATGGGCCATAGTTAATAAATAAAGTGGTTAACTTGTGTTATGCAGGGGACCACTAGTAGTTAGGGTTTTGGATGTCATAAAGCTATAAATAGTCTTAGATAGCAAGGGAAGAAGTGATCCAGGTGGATGTTAGTGGCCACCCACCTATCCCATTTGGACCCCCACAACTGTCTCTTTCAGTTTTTCAGTTTCCTTAATTATAGCACAATTTACTATTTTTAGCAGTTTTTCGGGTCCTAAACTTCCGGAGCCATTTTGAGGCCCTAAACGACGTTTTTTGGGAAATCTACCGCCAACGATTTTTTTTGTCAAAAAAAATCGTCTTTTTTTCGTCAATACTCCTCAGAGAGATCTTTCCAAACGGGCTATCATGCGCGTCAAACGAGATAATACGACCAATTCGCGACCTCGAGAAAGTTGATGTACCAACTTACCCAAAACGGGCCCACAATTTGGTGTTCATCTCTGGGTTAGTTTGGGATGTGAAGGGTTTTACATTTGTTTCTCAACAATAAATAGGCCTTCGAGCCTCATGTAACATAGTTCAGAACAGTTCAGAGGCATGTAGCCGCCACATCTCTTCTCAGAGATAAGCTACCATCGCCCTAGCTGGTTTATTTCTGTTTCTGTTTGTAAGCATATTTCAGTATTTTACGGTAATGAAATGAAGCATTATTTCCACTGCATATCTGTCTTTATGGTTATTTCTGTATTTTATTGTTCCTGTTTAAGTTCAGATCAAGAAGTATGAAGTCTTATTGTAATTGAGTTCTGCTTTGTTGGAGGTTGCCCCTTCGAAGAGGCAAGTGAACATTGTATTTTGCTTCTGAATAATAAAATATCTTTGCAACTTATCTCATTTCATGTGATATTTATGTGTTTCGAGCCATATTGTTTCGTATTTATGGTATTTTGGTTTTCTTGCAAGTCAAGTGCATAACACATTATGAATTTCACTTATGATCCCAGGTGGAGTATTATCCAAAAAACTAATGTAGATTTCTCTAAATGTTATTGAGCCCATGAATGTGGAGGTGGTCTAGCACCACATCATCCCCTATGACTTGGGGTGTGAATTCCTCATAGCATCGTGGACCAAGGGAGGGGAATCAATACTAAGAAGTCAAGAGTGCGTTTAATTTGATACAAGGGATCTCACAGTCAAGATATGACTAGTATTCACACAGTTCGAAACCATAGAAGAGGGGCTAGATTAGACCTAGAGGAGACAAAGATTTAAACCCAAGAGTATTTACAGAGAAGGGAATCGATGGGAAGACAATTAGGAGTGTAAATAAAGGATAAAACCAAGGCCCAAAAAACACCTAGAGAGAGATAAAAGAAAAAAGTAAAAACTATCCCCTTGAAAATTGTTATAAATAGAAGCCTGAGCCAAAAGGAAACATGTGTAGCTTTGCATACTAGCTTAGAGACCAAAGAAAATAATAAAACGAGGATAAACACTAACCAAGAAGAAACAAGGGTCGAAATACCAAAGCATTTAAACATTGAAAACCTAAAAAGAGCCTAGAAGATGGATCTCTCAGAGGCTACTATAAGACAAATCCAAAAAATTCAGAAATACCAAAATCCATTTGAATAATGATAACAAGCAGGTGAGGGTTCACATACCAACAAATTGTCTTGTTTGCAATCTTTTCCTTCTGTGACCTTATCTTCCTCCATGTTTGTTGAATTGTCACTCAGGTACCAATGTGATTGCCATTCATAGCGAAGGAGATTGCCTGGCTAAATCTACAAACCAAAATCATCAGAGATATCACCATCAATTCACCTACATGCACATGTCTTCAAACCTGCTACCAAGTGTGTGGATTATCCATCCATATATGTGATTAATGACCCTTCCCCATCATTCACTCAAGTGGGCTCTTAATTTGACACCCAAGGTGGGGGATATTTTTATATATATTTCAAAATATATAAAAATAATTACTAAAAATATGAATTGAAAACAACTTGATTTCATCCTTTGGATTGTGTATATGATGAAGAATATTCTCAAATTATTAAATCTCAACTATACATATTTTTTTTAAGAATAAAAATTCTATAAACCTCATTCTAAAATATACAACACACACAATAATCATTTTATTTCTAAACTTTTCAATATTTCAAAATGCTAGAAAATAAAGCTATCACTCTTATAAAATTGATATATTTATATATATTTTATAAACTCTTCAATATTTCAAAAGGCTAGAGTAGAATGGTGGGATGTGATCAAATAAAGGTTGAGATCATCGCACTATGGGGTTTTTTTATGGATGTCCATCCACCACATAGATGTATATGGAGACTCTAAAGTGGTCATTGACTCGGTGATGAGGAAAACAAATTTTGCACCGCCTATACTTATAAATTGGATGAAATATATTAATATATTAATTGATGTTTTTCAAGACTTTTTGAGCATATCTAAGGGGGCATAATCCTGTCGCAATACTTTATTCAAGAGCATTATACTCTCTTTATTCAAGAGCATTACATTGTGGTAGATGCTTTATCCCCAACAGAGTTGCAACATTCCTCATAGAGTGATCTTTTTCACTATTTTTACAATAACATTCTTAATAGAGTGGGGAATATTCCAATTATATAAAATCTTTATTTAAAAATGATTAACTATCTTTTTGGAAGTGATATTATTGTATGTATATACTAATGCTAGAAATACTAGAAGATAAAGTATGATCCATTTAACTTCAGTTTATGTAAGTGATATTATTGTATGTATATGCTAATGCTAGTATTTAAATGTAAGTGATATTATTATATGTATATGCTAATGCTAGAAATACTAGAAGATAAAGTATGATCCATTTAACTTCAGTTTATGTAGCCTTGTTTTTGGATATAGAGGCTCATCACCGATTAGAATAATGTTAAGCAGTTTTAAGAGACATGAGCTATATATCCATTGACTCAAAATACAAAAACATAAAAATCTAATGTTTGACAGAGCACTAAACACTGATATATATTTCAAAGGCTTTCGTCCGTTCCCTAATGAGTTGTATATATAGAAGGGGGTTTAAGACATATTTTTCTTTGGAAGTGAGCCCAAGTGGAGCGAGAAGGCAAGCAAGCACTTGCAGGCTCCAGTAGCGGCGGCAGGAGGAGATCTGGAAGGTATGGAATAACAGTCTCTTTTTTATTCATCTGGTCTTGAACTTGTTCTTTAGAACGAAACGGTGGATCGAACCCTAGAATAAATTATCCCATTTTCTCGTATTGTTGGGATACATTGCCCTTTCTGAGTGTATTGGATAAAGTTGTGTGGAGTTGTAATAATGAGTGAATATAATGTTTTCTCAACAGTAGTGTTTATGAATTTTCTTTATTCTCTGCATTTGAAGATTTTTGGGGGTTTATGATTCCTATATTGGAAATCTATGGGTTTTAGTGTTTTGTGTCTTTCTTTTGATTTTCACTGTTTTGGGAGGGATTTCTATGCTCGTGTGGTGGCTGTCTTTCTGTCTTCCTCAGTCGTCAAAGTTTCTTGCATACATGCTACCTTTTGGGAGGAACCTGTGAGCCTTGGGGTTTATTAACCAGTGACAGTCTTCATGGAAGTCTTAACTATTAATCAAAATACACGTGGGCCGAAAATGCAACAGATAAAAATGCTTTATCGGTTATTTGCAAAGAGCTCCCGTTAACCTATTATCGGTTATATGGATATGCGGATAATTAAAGGTCCAGAAAGCATATGGAAACAGACCCAATCAAATGGCCCGATGCCCAGAAACAATGACAGGGCCGAAAACTTCGACGGGAGCAGGAAGGGTTCCAGCTGTGGGCAGCGGTTTAGGTTTTTTCGGGTAAAATGGAAGAGTTGTCTGAAAAGAGCTTGATTTCATTTGTTTTCTTTTTGGTTTTCGTATTTTATGTTGATATTTACAAGCGCACCATGTCCATTAATCTGAGAAATGTAGCTCATGTTTAATTTATTATTGGAGCAAGCGTGTTCGGAGTTATTTCACTGCCGATAATCCTTTATGTGCAGGATTATATACGTGAACATGGTGAGGATTAGTGTTTTGAACGATGCACTTAGGAGCATGTATAATGCAGAAAAGCGTGGGAAGCGGCAAGTGATGATCAGACCATCATCAAAAGTCATCATCAAGTTCCTCCAAGTCATGCAAAAGCATGGTGAGCTTGTTTTCAACTGTCATTTTGTTTCGTACTGGTTTTGATTATTCAAGTTCCATGGAGTGGCTTCGTTTTAAGTCACAAGGTTCGCCGAACTTCAACAGTTTGAAATTCTCCGAACCTTTTTTGTTCGTTTAGCCGAAAGTTTAGGTTCGGCTAACCTTAAGATGAATCGACAAAGAAATTTTTGTTTTTTAATTCGTTTTCTTCGACCTCTATAATTTATAAATACAAAATTAACCCTAAGTTCTTCACACGATTGACTCTAGAATTCTACATGTTCACGCATTTGTAATTTTGTCTAGTCTTCTTCTGTTCAGCCGCCGACCCACCTCCATCTTCTGCGACTTGCAAGGAGGCTAACCCTCAATTCTCTGCCTCCAGTTCGATCCTTTTAGTCTTGATTCTCTACTGTGAATTTTCACTCCCGGGGGACTCATTACATGTTGAGTCAATTGTAGATGTGTGTGTGTGTTAAAAACTGTATAGACGAATCTGATTGTGAATCTCATCTGAGCTTCATTGAAAAAATTGAACTTGAACCGAATCTAATCCTTGTTGAACTTGAACTCAAACCTAAACTGGGTGACTTAGGTTTCATATTATTCCTGACCTATTTATGCCTGCGTTCAAGTCACTAGAGTTTCAGACAGTGTCAACCACTACTTTGAGTAATCAAGGGGCTTGTTTGATTATCTTTACCAGAATGCCATTGATAATTGCAAACTGTTCTTATTTTTTTCCACCACACATTTTGTTGTTGAATCTCTCTGGTTGGCTTGGTCCTTAATTTTCCTAAATGAGATACATCTGTGTATATGATAAATATCCTGAATGAGATCTGTGTATATCTTCTAGGTAGTGTTCACACTTCTAAACTCTTGCATTCAGAAGTCGAGAGATTACACATGACCCCGTTTCTGGTTTTCAGATCCCATTTTGCTGTGTATAGTCCTAAAATGTGATGGCGCTGTAAAATCGTTTGGCTTAAACAATATTTAGTGTTCTAACTGTGAATCTGAGGAACTTCCCACTTCTTCCTAGTAGCAAATTGCCGATGGATACTCTCCTCATTAGTACAACCACATCAAATAGTTATTAGTTTTCGCTCAGCACACTAAATAAATTGTTTGAAGCATTGTAACCAAACATCTTTTGAGCCTTGCCAAAGTTGTATTTATGGGAGGTGTTCTCTCTCTAGCAGCTTGCTGTGCACACAAGTTTTTCTGGAATGCAGTTGAACCATGCCAAACTAATTCTCTCTACCAAGTTTACACATTCCTAGTTTGACTCATAAATCTATTTTTCCCCAGTCTAATCTATCATGCACAGGTAAGTGTACACACATAGAAAAGTGTCGAGTTTGCTAATTATGGCCATATGAAAATGATGATACAAAACAAAGTTTAATATTTATTGCATTTTAATATTTGTATTTGTCTTTGACTGAGTCTTCATTACTAATACTAACAGAAGAAATAACAAGGTGACGTTGCAATGTCACCTTCTAGCTGTGTCGTTCATATCCATGTGCTATCAGATGGTCATTTGGTTGCTTTGGCATACTGAATCAAGGTGTCAGCTGATGGAATGGGTCAGTCAAGTGTCAGAGACTCAGATCTGCGTTTGATGTCTTCCAACTTCAGTAATGTTGTGCTTCTCAGATATCTCTTAAGGTTTCTTGTTCACAAAACAATCCACAGATGAAAGAGTGTAGAGGTGTTCATAAAAAGACAAAATGGACACATCTGATAAATCTCAATGGCACCGGGGAAGAAACAAAAGATCTGTAGCAGCTAAAGTATGATGACATTTCCATCATAGTCTTTAAACTCGGTCTGTCTTACTCGGAACCAGTCAAACTGGCCGAGTTCATAGGCCACTGGGTCAACTTGGCCATCAACTCGCACCATGGGGCCAGTTTGATAATTTGGTATCAAACTGGCCTGAACTGGCTGAGTCAGCTTCCAAACCCCATGTGCAGACTCAGCACCTATTTAATGGGTTTTTTAAACAAAAAAATGATAAAATTAGGGTTTCTGTGATTATGTTGGAAATGCCAACTCAGCATGATATTGTCAATGCTTGCTGTAAAATCTATTATAAATGAGACTCGACAGTGCTGATATTGGGGCATTATTCTGTCCATTTGCCTTGCTGTTTGCTCATCGTGTGGCTGCTTTCAAAGCTCATCTTGTGGCTGCTTTCAACAATCATCCTGTAGCTTCATTTAAAAAAAAAAAAACCTTGCGTTGCTGTAGTTAACTATGACTGCCACCATATGTTGCTAGAATACCTGCTATTACAGTAATTACCCAAAAGCAGAAGTACAATGCTGATCTGTTTAGTGTTATTTCCAGTGCCATATCCACTATTTTTTGTTGCGATTCTGACTTTCTAACTCGGTGACTTTTGACCTGCAGCTACCCTTTTCTTGCCTGAATAATGAGGTTGACCTATGGATTTACATTTGTAAAACTAGGAGGTTTACCAGCTATGGGTGATAAAGGGAAACAAATTAGAACTTTGGCTTAACTTAGCAAACATGCCCATCATATAAATGGAAATTAGCTTTTCTGGATGGTATGTAGATGAGCAAACTCTGCATATTTTGTCTCTAATGTTTTAACTTTTGGAATCATGGTTTGAAGTTTTTATTCTTTAAATTAAAATTTAATTATTTTATGTAATTTTTAAACCAAGTCATTGAATGCGACTTGATCTGCGTCTGAGTTGAAACCCTAGTTGATAAGTGGCTGAATTGAAGTCTAAGTCTGACTTTTAAAACTATCGATGCCATTGGCATTGCATGACAGAGCAGTGGCTTGATCTTCAAGAAAAGTGCTCCCATATCTTTTACATGATGAGGCTCAAAATCTGAGGGTATACATCTCCATAATAAGCCAAATATATAGAGTCCAATTAATTACATTAATCAACTTCAAAGATAGATCTGTCCAATAATGAACATGCAGTCTTCAAATGTGGTCTTAACCGTTTTCTTTTCTGGTACAAAGATTACTGAATTTGATGATCATTTTATTACTAAGTTTTTTGACCTCTGTCCATTCTTGTTCCCCCGAGTCATGATCCAATCTGCATGTGGTTGATTTAGCTTTTATACATTCTCCCTCCCGATTTTGGGAGAGATATCATCTTCATCCACCCTAGAAAATGAACCTTCAAGAGGAGCAGACTTGCTCCAGGAAGTTTTTAAAAAGAGCATGATCCTCTTCCTGTCTGGAGATGGGGATAGATGCTCAAAAGAAAATCAATATCTACATTTGAACGAGTCTTATCAGAATTGGTGGAACTGGCCATCCAACTGGTTTGGAGGTAAACTGGTCCAATCAGTGGTGGCCCTGAACTGGGAAAGGCTGGTTTGGTACCAAACCGGCCCGTTCTGCATGATGCTGTACAATGACCCATGGTTTTGGAATTTAAGATTTTATTTTTATTTTTCCTCTTTGTTGAGTGGTATATGTCCAGCACAACCCTAGACCCCCCTAAAAGCTATTTAAAAAGACTTCCCCTCCCCTCCACCTCCCATGCCCCTTACCCTCTCTTTGACAATGAAGACCTTTCTTGGATGCACTTCCCCATGGAGAGGTATCACTACCTTCAGTTCCAGGGGAATCAAGCTGGATCTCACTGTAGAGTCTATTCATTCTAAGCCCAAGGATGAGGATTCTGATGATAGTCATTAGAAGTGCTATGATTCTGATGATAGTCATTGTAATATTATGATTACTGTATTTTGGTTCAGAGATGTATTGCGCTAAGTGCAAGTTTGGTTACATGCACTCCTACTTGCTATTTAAATACAACTTTAAATATTTGTGCATAAGTGATTTGGATTCATATGGATGCACATGAATTTATATGCTTTTTCTTTCTTTGTTTATTTATTTATTTTTCAAATTTGAATCTTTTATGTGTCGACCAGTTCTTTGGTCCATTTTTTTCCAGTTCTGGTCTGGTTCATATTCTTGGGGTTGACTGGTTCAATGACTGGTCCGGTCCTGATAGCATTGCCTCAATACCATAGCTTATCGTTTGAATCCACTACTCATCAATTGTTCAACAAATCTTGGGAAAAACACATGCACTCTGAATAATATCAAGGTATGAGCATATACTATCTATTATTCAAGATCTCGAAACTTAGGATGATAACTTAAGATATCAGGTCACCAAGCATATTGAAGGAGGCGTTACCTTTAACCATATAAAGAGCCAGATGAAGACAATTCTTGAGAGATTTAGTTGTGTACGAGTTATGCCTTAGGTTTGATTATATAATAAAAGTTTATGTCTATGTGATCTAGATTGTTGTTTTGCATGTACAACCATATTGATGATATTAAATTGCATTGAAAGGAAATTTGTAACCAAGTTATTAGACTCCAATGTGATGAAAGTTTATATGTGGCTTACTACCTGAATTATGGGGTTTTGTCTGGTTCTAAGTTTTCTTCCTTCGGTGATTTTTTTGTAGTCCCTTTGGTTACATTGAAGATAATTACATTGGTTCACAGAAAACTTGCATGGCATTACATCCATACCTCTACTCTAGCATTTAATGTATGGGCAATGGCCTTTCCAGCAGGATCAATATGTGGAATGGGACTCTTAAACCAAGGTAGACTGTTTAGTTACCCACTGTGCTGTACCAAATTGAAGGATATTGTGTTGAACATAATAGGCTGACGTTGTTTACTAGTTGGAAGATCTCAATTGTTTTTGATAAGAAACAGGATTTCCTATAGTATCCAATTTCATGTCACAAACTACTGGTCTCCTAGATCAAGTAGGGCACTTGAGTTTATGTTGTATACTAAGTTTACATTGCAAATACATATTTCTGGCATTGTAGTAAGAATGTAGCACAGATGAAGAGCGTATTTCTTACTTAAAAGCAAGGTTGATATTGCACTTCTATATGAATGAAGATAACATGAATAGTTGGAGGTCATTTGGGTTGTTTTGCATGTACAACCATATTGATGATATTTAATGGCAAGTGAAAGAAAATTTGTAACTAAGTTATCGGACTCGCAATTTGATGAAAGTTTGTATGTGGCTTACAACCTTAATTATGGGGTTTGTCTGGTTCAAAGTTTTCTTCCTTTGGTGATATTTTTAGTCCTTCTGGTTACATTGAAAATAATTGCATTGATTCCCAGAAAGCTTGCATGGCATTACTTACATACCTTCACTCTAGCATGTTACATATGGGCAATGGCCTTTCCAGCAGATCAATATGTGGAATGAGACTCAGAAACCAAGGTAGACAGTTTAGTTACCCACCATGCTGTTCCACAATTGAAGGATATCGTGTTGATCATAATTTGAACTTAATAGACTGACCTTGTTAACTGTGTGGTTGTATGAAAATATGAATACGGATATAAAATACTGTTGTTAGAACCAAATTGTTCTTTATAGAAACAGGATTTTGTATAGTAATAGCACCCAATTTCATATCGCAAACTACTGGTCCTCCTAGATCAAGTAGGACTTTGATGAAGCTGTATTGTTTAATGGATGATGTTCATATGGGTTTTCGCTGCACATACATGCAGTTGAATTTTTCAGTGAATTCATCCCGTGTTTGTCTGCTGTTTGATTGTGGTGGGTTGAAGGAACACCACAACAAAAAACTGTGGTTTAATTATAAATACATTTGCAGTGTGAGA
Organism: Pinus taeda; assembly: GCA_000404065.3. Taxonomy (NCBI): domain Eukaryota; kingdom Viridiplantae; phylum Streptophyta; class Pinopsida; order Pinales; family Pinaceae; genus Pinus; species Pinus taeda. Next base: position 11,993 of record APFE030907759.1, on the reverse strand, counting down.
GAGGTTATATCAGTTATTTGGTTAATATGCGTCCATGCGATAGACTTCAAAGTAATTTATCAGATTATGATTAGTTTCATGTGGGTTGTACTTGATCTAATTTTTGCATATTCAATCTCCTAAAAACCTATATTCACTTGGAACCTTGTATTGCTATTGGTGGTTGGAAAAACATTAAATTTGAGTTCATGCACAATATCCATATTGTATGAGAATGAAGGCAGCTTGTTTACATTCCCATGTTTGCAATTCTAGTTTGGACGTTGGAAGAGTTATGCATGATCAGACCCAAGTTCTCGTAAAAGAAATATGATACAATAGTGAGATTCTGTAGAAGAAAGCAAAAGATTGTTTCTTACCATGAAAGAATGTTTTGCTTATTCTAGATATCGTCGTTTGAATCTTTTGGTTGAACTTTTTTGTTGCCATGTCAAATGCTGATGGACAGAAAGTTACAGAAAAATGTTTGGTTTTTGAGGGATTTTAAAATTTGAACTAGGAGATGTTTTGTGACATAGCAGCCTAGTGCTTTTGATGGATGATTGCACATACAAAATGCACAGTAGTAGGTGGTAGTAAAATATTGAATGGATACGTACATACTGATTTCAGGTTTACTATTTGGAATCTTATATTCCAAGCAAAATATAAGATATATTTTTTGCAGCCTTCAAGAAAAGTTTGAATCACGCTATTTAAAATCTTTATATACTGGCTGTTGTAACTATTATGTTTTTTAAGGTATGAAATAATGATAATAGAATGGTGGCTGTCACATTCATAGCTAGGACTGCATTAGTGGAGAAAAATTGGTATTAAAGGTTTTACCAATGCAAATACAAATTTGAATTCTAAGAAATTTCTCAACTAATTATTATCTTGAGAAGTTAGAAAAGTATGCCCTAGCACATAGAGATATCTGACACATCTGTTTTCTACCAGGTTATATTGGAGAGTTTGAGCTAGTTGATGATCATAGAGCAGGGAAAATTGTTGTTGAGCTTAATGGAAGGCTCAACAAATGTGGAGTTATCAGTCCTCGTTTTAATATCGGGGTGAAAGAAATTGAGTCATGGACTGCTCGCCTGCTACCCTCCCGACAGGTACTGTATTATGTGGCATGGTTGAACTGATACCTTTAAACTTGGTATATCCTATCTATAGAATGGACTTAGTATTCCCATCTCTTCTTTTTATCAAGATATATTTTTGCATGGTTGATAGACATTTACCTCTTTCGTGTTTGCAGTTTGGATTCATTGTTTTGACAACATCTGCTGGCATCATGGATCATGATGAAGCCAGGAGAAAAAATGCTGGAGGAAAAATTTTGGGTTTTTTCTATTAGGGGCAACTCATATCTTTCTTTTACATGGAGCTTAGAGCTGGTTCATCAGGATTTGTCCTTATTCTCGAGAATTAAGGAGTTTTGGAAATATTTTTACACGTTTGTATTCAAATGGAGAATTGGACTCTTACATTTGGAGGTGATTTAATTTCTGTTTATCTCTCTGTTTTCCTTCAAACATTATCACGGTATAATCGTCGTCACATTGTTTCTTTTTATTCATTTTGAGATTATTGTTTTTCCTAATTTTTCAAGAACTAACGAGTTTTGGAAGAATTTTAACACATTTGTATTCAAACTGAGACTTCACTTTTATATTTGGAGGTGATTTAATTTCTGTTTATTGCCATGTTTTCCTTCACTCATTAATTCGACTTTTATATTTGGAGGTGATTTAATGTCTGCCAATCACCATGTTTTCCTTCCATCATTATCACCCTACAGTCCTCGTATCATTTTTTTGTTTTGTTTATAGTCCTTGTCATATCATTTTTTTATTCATATTGTTTTTAAAGTTTAACAATTCTATTGACCCATAAAAAATGATGTTTACATCATATTGCTGTACATCAATCTTCCCCTAATTGCGCAACATAATATCATTTTCCTTTCTTGAACTTAGGCTCCAGTGTTATACACAAACTTGTCTTCTTGCCTTTCCTCTTCTGAATGTCTGTCCAACCTGAGGGATTGTTTGGAACAACCAGTTCCTTTCCTTGAGATATTTCCATTGCTGAGCTCTCTGGCATATTTGTTGGCTCTTTGTCACTATCTGAATGGTTTGATTAATGGGTACGTTTTTGCCCACTCTTTGCAGATGCCAAAATTATGGCTGAATTTTGTGCTATACTAATTCATGGGTGAGCTTCCTCCCCTAATGGCTGAGATGGCATATCATGAGTTTGCGCAAGGTCTACATGAGCAGCGCTGGCATCAGGAGTCCTCTGATTTTGAGAATTATTTGATTTGTGAGTCATACTGGACTTAGAACCATTGGGTCATTTTGGATCTTGCCATCCATGATTTTTCTTCTTGGCTTCAAGGTGAGAAGAGAGGTGCCTTGTGAATATGGGTAAACATTATGTAGGCGTTTGGGCTGCTGGCAAGATCTATAGCAAAAAACTGTATTTTCATAATCTATTGGTTGGGAATAAACCTTAATTCCCCATTTAAGGAGGATTTTATCCGACAATACTTTACAAACATTCACTTCAACACATGCGAATAAATGTGTGAATTCCTTTTACAATCCTTTCAGTGTCAATTTTGATGAAGCAACCTAGTAAATTTCACAAATCTTCTTAAGATAGTTGGATGGGAAAATTGGGAAAATTGACTGTGTTGGAGTTGCCATATTTGCACCCACACTAGAGTTGTCATATTTGACATAGAGGATTAAATTCGGAAACTAGGGTTGAAGGGGGAGATCAAATCAACGCGAAAACCATGGTCCTTTATCATTTTTTTTTTGTTGATCCTCTAACTTTTGGAAAAAACAATAAAAAAATCTCGAGCAGAAATGTACTGCAACATTTGGAGACTAGTTTTAGTGAACCCACTCCCCAAGAGTTGACGATGAAGGCCAAATTGCATGCCATATTTTTCACATCAAGGGATGAGGTTTTAGCTAAATGCTCCACAACAAATGTAGATCTAGAGAAATCTTTAGGGTTTGGTGAAGGAGGCCTTGGTTTTAGAACATCTTTAAACGATTTTGGTGGGGTTGAGGTGGATGCCCCCCACTCCCCCCCTCTTTGTCTCCACCTCAAATTCTTGCGACAATGTAAATCATGGCATCTTTGGTAACGCTGTATTCACTGAGGGGCTTCTTCCTTCATAAATGCGCCGAAAACATTCATGAGGAATGTGCATCTTCTCATGTAACCTTTTCACAAGTGAGAAAACAAAATTTGAGTTCGAAACTTGCAAACAAAAGGATTTCCCTGAGATTGGTTTCACCAAGATTGAGAAACTCTCTAGATCTGACCTCCAAAATTACTACAAACCCTACATTTCCAAACCCTTCAATACCTACCGTTTTTAGGAGGCCTTGGTTTTAGAACATCTTTAAACGATTTTGGTGGGGTTGAGGTGGATGCCCCCCACTCCCCCTCTTTGTCTCCACCTCAAATTCTTGCTACAGTGTAAATCATGGCATCTTTGGTAACGCTGTATTCATTGAGGGGCTTCTCCCTTCATAAATGCGCCGAAAACATTCATGAGGAATGTGCATCTTCTCATGTAACCTTTTCACAAGTGAGAAAACAAAATTTGAGTTCGAAACTTGCAAACAAAAGGATTTCCCTGAGATTGGTTTCACCAAGATTGAGAAACTCTCTAGATCTGACCTCCAAAATTACTACAAACCCTACATTTCCAAACCCTTCAATACCTACCGTTTTTAGGAGGCCTTGGTTTTAGAACATCTTTAAACGATTTTGGTGGGGTTGAGGTGGATGCCCCCCACTCCCCCTCTTTGTCTCCACCTCAAATTCTTGCTACAGTGTAAATCATGGCATCTTTGGTAACGCTGTATTCATTGAGGGGCTTCTCCTTTCATGAATGCGCCGAAAACATTCATGAGGAATGTGCATCTTCTCATGTAACCTTATCATAAGTGAGAAAACAAAATTTGAGTTAGAAACTTGCAAACAAAAGGATTTCGCTAAGATTGGTTTCACCAAGATCAAGAAACTCTCTAGATCTGACCTCCAAAATTACGGCAAAACCTACATTTTCAAACCCTTCAACACCTACCATTTTTGAAACCCTAGTAGTTCCAAAAGTCATTTTTATTCATATTTTGAAATGATTTTTCTTTACTAATTTTACTAAGGTGGGCCAATACAAGCTATTGTTCATTAAAACTTTTTGGTTTTGAATGCTAGAAGTAAATGGCTTCATCATATTCTCGGTGGACGAGTGACATTTCAATTTTAGAACATCTTTAAACGATTTTGGTGGGGTTGAGGTGGATGTCCCCCGTTGTCTCCACCTCAAATTCTTGCTACAGTGTAAATCATAACATCTTTGGTAATGCCGTATTCACTGAGGGGCTTTTGATCTTGATGTTGCTGCCCTTCATGAATGAGGCGAATACATTCACAAGGAATGTGCATCTTCTCATGTAACCTTTTCACAAGAAAACAAAATTTGAGTTCGAAACTTGCGAACAAAAAAATTTCCTTGATTGGTTTCACCAAGATCAAGAAACTCTTCAGATTTGAGCTCCAAAAGCATTGCAAACCCTACATTTCCAAACCCTTTGACACCTACCATTCTTGAAACCCTAGTAGTTCGAAAAGTCCTTTTTATTCATATTTTGAAATGATTTTTCTTTACCAATTTTATTAAGGTGGGCCAATACAAGCTATTGTTCATTAAAACTTTTTGGTTTTGAATGCTATAAGTAAATGGCTTCCTCATATTCTTTCATTCCTAGTGGATGGTGACATTTCTATGTAATTTGGTTTCATTTATACAGAAATTAAAATTTAGAAATGAAATTAAAATTTAGATCTATCTTTCCTTGTGAGAGGTGTGTGATTCTTTTAAATTAATTAGATTTTTTTAATTTTTTTTTTTTAAATTTACATTCTTTTTTAATTTGGTTTCATTATATAGAAGTATTAAAATTTAGATTTATCTTTCCAGTGAGAGTGTGTGATTCTTTTAAATTAATTATATTATTTTTTATAAAATTATTTGGAAAGTGTTAAACCTATCGTAACTTGGTCCCGCCTCGTAAATGGGGAGTTTTTTTAATTGGTTTTCATTTATTAGAAGTATTAAACTTTAGCTTATTTTCCTAGTGAGGTTGGTGATCTTTTAATAATTATATATTTAAATATAAAATTATTTGAAAGTGTTAAACTGTGTTGTAACTTGGTCTTTAATAAATAGCGAGAATAGTATTATTGGTCATTATTTATGAATGTGTTATATTAATCATTATTATTAAAAAAACTATGTTATTTGAAGTATTTTATTTATCAGATTCGTAAGGGTAGACGATAGACTTTTGATTGTTAGATGTTTTTGAATCTTTTGTCGTTAACTTGTTTCTTTATGTTTAAGGAATGACATGTTCTTAATGCGTTTAAGGAATGGTATGCTCTTAACTAATTAGTAGTTTCAAGTCTTACACAGATTAAAGTTAGCTTTACTCAAAATAGTATGTATAAAGCTAATACTCGGGATAATGATTAAGTCTAACCCCATTGGGGACATTGCTTTCGAATTGCATTATAATCCATTCATATTTTTAATACTTTGATGAAATATCATTATTAAGTCTAACTTCAATGTGGGTCATATCTTTCTAATTGCATCTAGTATCTATTCATATTTTTGATGGAATATCAATATTGAGTCTAACTTCAATGGAGTCATTGCTTTCTAATCGTATCTCATATCTATTCATACTTTTGATTAAACACCATGCTTTGCTTCTTTTTTAATTTGCATTTGGGTACTTTGTATGTTTTTGTTTCATTATTATTTAATTTTAATTGAATTAGAAAAATTGAATTAATTATTATTTAATTTTTAATTGAATTAGAAAAATTTGAATGAACTATTATTTAGTTTTAATTGAATGAGAAGATTTTGAATCAGTAGATTGTTAATTTAATTCCATGTTATTTGCCTATTCAGTGCTCTGAAAACTTGAGAGGACTTAAAACACTTATAAAGAAGATATTTTGAATTACCAGATGAGCTTGTAAGACTAAGTTACAATTAATCCATAAACATGTGTTGGACATTTGATGGTGTATGGGTTGTTGTGTAAGTGTTGGCATTGATGTCAAACAAGGGTCAACTTGATGATTGGATGTTTGGGAGGAATTCCATGGTAGATATAAGCTTCTTGTAGAAAATCATCATAGTAGCAGGCTTACTCAAGAAGCCATAAAATGATCATCATGGTGGGTTTGATTTCAGTGGTTCAAAGAGTCAACGAGTAGAGAAGTTTGTAGGCATCTTTTAAACAGCAGATGGGCTCAAAGCCTACATTGGACCCTCTTCATTGGAAAGTGCTATGAACAAGCTTTCCAATGATATGCATATGTCCAAAAATAGACACTTGGATCAAAAGATATGTTTACTGAAGTTCAGGGTTGTGAAACCTTAGGAAGGAAGAAATATCGGCAGTCCAGGATATCGGCACATCAGAATATCGGAGGTCAGCATAATCGGCATATTGGCATATTCACTTGGCTTCCAAGTGACTCCCTCAACGGTTTTCTGGCTTCTGCGTTGACTCTTTTGCCTTGGCTTCCTGCCTTGGCTTGGTTTTCAACAACAAATCCCTAATGATCAGCGACAACGACCAACAACCCTTGTTCTCTGTTGTTTTGTGGCTTTTAAGCCAAAATGACATTGTTGATTCTTTTCTCTTAAGGGCTCTTCGTCTTCTTGTTTTGGTCCGCTCGGATCCCTTCTTTGAGTGTTAGCAATCATTGCCAAACGCCTTCGGGGATGAATGCCACCTATTCCACAACGGAAGGAGCCATCAACGTTTTCAATCCTTTAGAAACAATGGCTCTGTCTTTACATAGAGAACGCTATAAAAACATGGGAAAATCCGCATAAAACACAATTTTGGACTTCAAAGTTTCATAACCCCGCTTCATAACATTATCAGGTTCGCTTTTAGTTGCTACAGTAAGTCGCAATTGCCCTGTTCCAGGGTTTCCCTTTGTATTAAGAAAATTTGTTAAGAACATGGCAAAATCCCGCTTATTGGATTTGAAATTATATGCATTTGTATTTTGGAACCCTTTTGGGTCTATAATATCGCATCGGGCTTAACTCTTTTGTATCGCGTTTAATAGCGAAATATACGAAAATACATAAGAAAAGGCCTTTCGGCATTTCAAATCTCATGAAATAATGTTTATTATCCCATCGGGTCCGGTTGTCGCTGATATCGATCCGATCATGGGCGATTGGCATATCGCATCGCATATAGACATAGGGCTCGCTCCGTTGTGTTCACTAGTTGCGATCCGCGGATATCGGCGATTGCGTTATCGCATCGGCCCATTTCCATCGCGTTATGCCTCCAATTGCCTCTGCCTGTCACCGTCGATTGCGATTGCCGATCGGATCTGGACCGTTGATTGGTCAGATCCGACGATCCTTGTGCAACCACTGTTCAAGCCTTCGATTGCTGCTTTTTTGCTGTTTTCTCTTGTTTTTAAGGTTCCGATAGTGTAATTCGCTTCTTTAAGACTTCCCTTTTTTTGGTGGTTTTGACCTTTTAGGAGATTTGGAAGACTAAGAGGGTTTTTAGACCCATTATTAAAGGGATTTTGCCTTTTTTTCCTTTGAAAAAGGGCAATGTTATTTTATGATAGCTTTTGCATCTGAAGTCTGTTTTTGCCCATTCAAGTTGCGTTGGATTCAGAATGGAGAGATTTCTGCAATGAGACTATTTCTGAGAGCAACCTATGATTTTCATTTTCCTCTGATTTACAAAGGATTTGTGCCATTTGGCACCTTTTACTTCTTACATGAAGTCTTTTAGACTTAGAGGTTTATTGAGGATCCATTTTTGGATCATGCCTTCCCATTAAAAGAACTTTTGGTCTCCAAAACACTGATATACTGATCTGAACAGTAAATGAGAGTGACTCAACATTTTCTTTCAGCCTCCCTACACTTGCCGTTGCATAGTGCCTTTGAACCAACGTTTTTGACCACTTCTCTTCTTGGATGGGCTAGTCTTCTTGGAAAGAACTGTCTTCTTCCTTGCTTTCGTGCAAAACTTCTACTGAAATGGTCATAGAAAGTAGTTTGAGCTTCTTTTCTTTGATCATTGATCCAAGGTGGCTCAAACAAATGTGAAGTACATCTGCTCCACAAAACTTTCATTTGTACTTGTTTGACAAGCTGCCAACAACAACTGTTAACAACAATAGGTGTACAGACAACAACTGGATGGAATAAACACATGCTTCAACAAAAAAAATAGATTTCACATTTTGTGAATATTTCCATGTTTTACATCTGCATACAAATGATGGGCTAGACACAAGCCCACAAAACATGTCTTTAAACAAATGACCCTTCAAATCAAGCATGTAGAAAAAGACCATTAGGACTCTTTTTCAAAAGATGAAACTTTCATCATTATCTCCATTTGGAGACCAAGTTAACTTCTCCCAATATGGCATCACATGCATGTCAAAGTAATCAAACCTGCAAGTTAATTAAACATACATGTTCAAAAACAAGGAAATCATCAACATCCCTGTGCTCATGCATGCATTTCATTCTTCAACTTTCACTTAAGCACACTGTACTTTCGAAGTTGAAATGCAATATAATATAGATGCATCAATAGACATACAATCAATCAGATGAGAACTCTAATTGTACCTTACCAATCCCTTCCAAAGGTACTACCTTTGTCTGCACATCAGCATCATCATGTGAATCATTCTGAGACACATCATTCATGGAATCTTCACTTCCATTTCTGTCATCTTCTCTTTCCACTTTCTTCAGCTTTGGTGGAAGCATTGTTGGATTCAGTGTCCAACATTTTGCAGCGAGATGTCTTTGCTTATGGCAGTAATTGCATTGCATATGCATCCTCTTGACAACATGATTTTGTTGGCATTATGTTTCAAGTGTTGTCCTTGATGGCAACTCACTCAGAGGTTGGTACAGGTGCTCAGAGGTTAGTACAGGTGATGGCAACTTAATCAGAGGACAGATCTTAGTACAACAGGACAAGAAAGAGATATACGCAGGTTTATCAAAGAGAATCCGCGTATACACGTAGGTTTGCTTCAGTACAAGCGCGTATATGTGGAAAACTTATCTTTGGTCCGTGGCGGTTATTCCTTGGAAGTTGTGCCTATGGTTTTGGACCATGGCGTCTCGACGAACGTGTTGATCCCTAGTTTCGAAGTTGATGGTATTGGTTTGTTATGGTTTTGGACCATGGTATTGAGCAAGGCCTAAGGCTATATAAGGAGAAGATCATTAGGCCAAGATGTGTGAAGAGAGTGAGCATTGGGTGTCTGACGAAGTGAGAGGATCTGGTGGTGCTGGTTGTCTGTTCGGGAAGTTTGGCAAGGGTCGGATCTGACAGCGGAGGCATAAGTAATCATTTCTAGATCTGTACGCGGGTTTCCTTTGGAGAAAGTGCGTATACACGCGGTTTTGGTAAAGTGCAGTAGCGTATGCATGATAAAGTTTGATATCTCAGGTTGCTGCTGATTCTGGTGGTTGTTACAGAGTTCTGGTCTCTGGTTTGGGTTCTGTGTTCTTAATGACAGGGTTTCAGTGATTCAGTATTGGGTTGTTTAATAAATTATGATGCAAGTTTAAGTTGATGATTGTATTGCAGTAATGTTTGTTTTGTACTCTTGGATCCAGTCTGAAAATTGATGAAACGTGGTCCCTGAAGATTGTAGGGTCAGCACCTACGTACTAGTAAATGGATCAGCTAGTATAAGAGCTGAGGGGGTTGTAGCTCCCTTCCAGAAGTAGTTGGAAAACGAGAGAGGGTTGTAGCCCTCTGCAGGTTGTAGCCTGCATACTGGTAAAGGACTGCACCAGTATATTGTAAAAGAAGTTTCTCATTAAAGAAGAAAGAAACGAATTGCAGCAGGTGGTTTTCACCCACATTGGGTTTCCACCTTATATCATGGTGTTCATGTGTGTGGCTCTTGTGTGATGTCCTGTTCTGTTATACTGCACCTGTTTACTGTTACTATGCTTAATAATGTCCTGATGCATTTACTGAAGTTTAAGCTAACTGAATTATAAGATCTCTGGGTATACGCTATTTGCTTTAGACACAGTCGCATGTATACGCTGGTTGACTTCATAGAAGCAGCGTATATGAATCTGAGTATGAAATTGAAAAGTTTTATCTGATCTGTTAATACTGATTCACCCCCCCCTCTCAGTATTATTTCCAACACTAAGACCCTCTGGCCACAAATCCTCCCTTGTGTTTCTCCACACTCCCATCTTCTGCTTGCTTTTCCTTTTTTGCTAGCCTTGGGACCACTTCTTAAACACTATTTCTGATAATGGAGTCATACTCCTCTACCATGGCATCAACCCATACTGGTTTATGCATTTCTTCCTCGAATGAGGATGGCTCAATCTCTACACTCTCGCTCATCATATCCATGTAGCCATTGTACCGATCTGGTGACCTCCTTTGCCTACACTATGATGTGGGTGCTCCCACATTATCTCTAGCATCATGCATCAATCTATCAGTTTATCTGGTGCACTTCCTTCCATCTCTGGAAGTCTCTACATGAGTGGGTGCTTCCACTCTCTGCTCCACATCATCCCGAGGTTCTTCCTTTGGAGCTAAAAGTTGCTCATCTCCATGCAACTGAAGCTCCTTCTTGAGGGAGCATCTCATGGCTTTCTCTTCATCGAATTTCACATGTCTACGAACCACTGTCATCCTGTGTGATGGAAGGTACACCTGATAGTTGTGAGGTGTATCACTGTACCCCAAAAATATGCCCAACTCAGCTGTTGGCTCTTTATTTTTCCTTGTATTGTTGGTAACATGACAATAAACTGATGAAACAAATATCCTAAAGTGCGCCACATCTGGTTTCTAAAACAAAAAATCTTGTTTTGGTGTACTCATCCTGAGAATCCAATGAGGACTCCTATTCCTCATGTATGCAACTGTGTTGCATGCTTCAACCCACAAGTGCAACGGTAGGCCCGCATCATGTAACATCAACCATGCAACTCCCACAATACTTTCGTTCTTCCTTTTAGCCACCTCATTATTTTGCGGGTTATGGGGTGTTATTAACTCTGGTTGAATGCCTTCTGATGCCCATAAGTTCTTGAATTCATTCGACATATATTCTCCACAATTGTCACTCCTCAGAGCCTTCACTTTCCTTCTTGTGTCTTTCTCAACAAGTTCTTTAAATTCACAAAATTTGGAGAACGTCTGATATTTCTTCTTCATAAATAAAATCCATCACTTATGTGAGAAATCATCTACAAATATTACATAATACATGTTCTTAGTTGTGTATGCCATCGAGAACGGTCCACACACATCTGAGTGAACTCTTTCAAGGATAGCTTGCGCTCAACTGTCCTTATCATGAAAGGTGGATTTGGTGTACTTCCCCAATGTACACCATTCGTATGTATCTCTCTGCTCTAGTGTACCCTTGGGAAGTCACGTAGAAATCTGTTGCATGATCTTCAAAGCTCTGTGGTGCAAGTGATCCTGCCACACCTCACCGATGTCTCGACTCTGCACCTTCTCTGCTTTTGTGCTCAAAGAAACACAATATTCTACATCCAACTTGTAGAGGTTCTTCACTCGAACCCTGATCTGCTTCACTTGTCTTGAGGCTATGTGATGAAGGAAAGCATTTCCTTTCCTAAATATCACATCATATCCACAGTCCTCCAACATAGCAACTGAAATAAAATTCTTCTTTAGAACCCGAACATACATGACATATTTTAATGTGAGAGGAGAATCAAACTCCCTCTAAAACGTAATAGTGCTGATGTCCCTCGCATTGTACATTCCATCATCTTCCATTTCGATGTGCATATGGAGGTCCTTATCCTCCAAGTCACTGAAGAATTATTTGTTTCCGATTATATGGAACGAGGC